>MU105710.1:0-61597 GCA_012274485.2 Sinapis alba | reverse complement strand
TTTCACACATATTAAGAAAATACATTAATCATACATCATTTTTAGAAATTATCAAATTCCAATGCATTTTAACCAATAGTCTTTCAATTAATTCAATTAATTTTATTGAAATTTGCAATTTTTGTATAGAAAACATAAAAAATACATCTTTCTGAAACAATTTATTTTTTAAAACATTTATCTTAGTGGAACGGAAAAAGTATATATTATCATTTATATAAGATAAATAATTTTTTTTGTTTTTAAAATAAAAATGAATACCCGCGCGGGTGCGCGGGTCAAGCTCTAGTTATAGTTAAATGTATAACTATTGTGTGCTTATAATCAATGTATATTTATATGTTTGCTTATGAATTTTTATTTCCTCTATTAATATTAGTTGTGTATTACAGAAATGGATAAGAAAGCAAATGGAACAACAACTAAGCAGATTGGTAGAGAAGTTTGTATACCAGATAGTGGTACTACACACACTATACTGAAAGATAAGAGATATTTATCTAACTTAAAGTCAGCAAAAATGACTGTCAACACAATATCAAGTCCTACATACATGATTGAAGGAATTGGCAAAGCAAACTTTATGTTGCCTAATGGAACAAAATTTTCTATAAATAATGCCTTATATTCCCCAAATTCTAAGAGAAATTTGTTGAGTTTCAAAGATATATACCTTCAAGGATATGACACTCAGTCTGCAACTGAGAATAGAAAGAAGTATATGTATATAACTTCTGAAAAACCAGGTAAAAGCTCGTACTGGAAAAGTTTCCAAAACTTTCTTCTGGATTACATCATACTTATATTAATGCGATAGAATCACATCTTGTGATCAAAAGAAATCTAGAAGATGTTATACTATGGCATGATCGTCTCGGTCACCCAGGCACTACAATGATGCGAAAAATCATTGAGAGTTCACATGGTCATTCAATGAAAACTCAAGATATATATCAGAGTAATAAAATGACATGTGCTGCATGTGCTCTTGGAAAATTAATCATAAGACCATCACCAACCAAAATTGATAAAGAGTCACCAAAATTCTTGGAAAGAATCCAAGGATATATTTGTGGACCAATACATCCACCATGTGGACCATTCTATTACTTTATGGTACTAATCGATGCATCCAGTAGATGGTCACATGTTTGTTTGTTATCATCTAAAAATATGGCATTTGCGAGATTTCTAACTCAGATAATCAAACTAAAAGCTCAGTTCTCTGATTATCCAATTAAAAGAGTTAGATTAGATAAAGCTGGTGAATTTACATCCCAAGCATTTAATGATTATTGCATGATATCAGGGATTGAAGTGGAGCATTCAATTGTCCATGTTCATACACAAAACGGATTGGCAGAATCACTAATTAAGCGGATGCAATTGATTGCAAGACCATTAATCATGAGATCTAAACTTCCAACCTATGTATGGGGACATGCCATTTTGCATGCAGAAGTGCTCATTCGGATAAGACCAAGTGTATATCATAGATATTCCCCGTTACAGTTAGCATTTGGTAGAGAACCAAATGTTTTTCATCTAAAAATATTTGGTTGTGCGGTTTATGTTCCAGTTGCATCATCACAACATACAAAGATGGGACCGCGGAGACGGTTGGGAATATACATTGGTTATGATTCTGCATCAATTATAAGATACCTAAAACCACAAACTGGTGATGTATTTACAGCACGATTTTCCGATTGTCATTTCAACGAGAAAGAATTCCCAACTCTAGGGGGAGACAATAAACAAGTAGGGAAAGAAATCAAATAGAGTGTATCATCTCTATTACACCTTGATCCTCCTACGAAACAGTCAGTACTAGAAGTTCGACGTATCATGCATTTACAAAATATAGCAAATCAGTTACCTGATGCATTTGCTATACCAAAATGGTAACTAAATCACATATATCCGCTGTGAATACTCCTGCTCATATTAAAATTCCACAAAAATGTGAAACAATAGTTGATACACGTGAATCAGGAACACGTTTGAAACGCGGTAGACCTGTTGGTTCAAAGGATAAAAATCCTAGAAAAAAGAAAGGAAGCTGAAAAGCATGATACTCCCAAAATAACATAAAATATTTTGGAAGAAGCGAATTATGAATCTAACGATAATATAGAGCATCATGAATCTGAACGAAATCACGAGATTTCTATCAATTACATCCATAGTGGAAAGATATGGTAACAAAATGAGATGGATGATATTGATGATGTTTTCTCATACCTTTTAGCAAAGGAAATATATGAAGAAAACGAAGATCCATAACCAAAGTCGGTATATGAATGTCAAAAGAGACATGATTGGATAAAATGGAAAGATGCAATTCAAATCAAACTAGATTCGCTTAACAAACGAGATGTATTCGACTTATTGTACTCACACCCAAAGATGTGAAACCTGTTGGATACAAATGGGTGTTTGTCCAAAAAAAAAATGAGAAAAACGAGATTACAAGATACAAAGCTCGCCTCGTAGCCCAAGGTTTCTCTCAAAGACCTGGAATTGATTATGATGAAACATATTATCCCGTTATGGACGCAATCACATTTAGATTCCTGATGAGCCTAACGGCAAATGAAAATTTAGAAATGCGTCTCATGGATGTCGTTACGGCATATTTATATGGATCATTAGATATTGATATCTACATGAGAATCCCAGATGGATTTACAATACCTGAAACATTAAGTTCCAAACCAAAAGAGTTATGTGCAATAAAATTGCAAAGATCATTATATGGCTTAAAGCAATCTGGACGTATGTGGTATAATCGTCTCAGTGAGCATTTAACAAAAAAAGGATACACAAATGATTCTATATGTCTTTGTGTTTTCATAAAGAAAACAACATCTGGATTTGTGATAATCGCGGTGTACGTTGATGATCTTAACGTTATTGAAACTCAAGAAGAAATACAAAAGGCATCGGATTATTTAAAAGGAGAATTTGAGATGAAAGATCTCGGACAGACAAAATATTGTCTAGGCTTGCAAATTGAGCATTCTCAAAAAGGTATATTTGTACATCAGTTTACATATACCAAAAAAGTATTGAACCGCTGTTATTAACATGGATAAAGCAACTCCTCTCAGCACTCCGATGGTAGTTAGATCACTTAATGTTGAAAATGATCCGTTTCGACCATCTGAGGAAAATAAAGAAATACTTGGTCCTGAAGTTCCATATTTAAATGCAATTGGAGCTCTTATGTATCTTGCAAATTGTACTCGACCTGATATATCTTTTGCCATTAATCTTTTAGCAAGATCCAGTTCGTCTCCCACACAAAGACATTGGAAAGGAATTAAACATGTCTTTCGTTACCTTCAAGGGACCATTGATTTAGGTTTATTTTACCCTAAAAATTCAAAAGGTCAAATGGTTGGTTTTGCAGATGCAGGATATCTTTCTGACCCACACAAAGCCCGATCACAAACATGATATATTTTTACTGTCGGAGGGACTGCTATATCCTGGCGCTCTCAGAAACAAACTCTCGTGGCCACTTTTTCAAATCATGCTGAGATCATCGCACTACACGAAGCAAGTAGAGAGTGTGTATGGCTAAGATCGATAAGGCGACACATCTGTTCAAGCAGCAGGATTGACGAAAATACAGAGCCAACAATCTTATATGAAGATAATGCAGCTTGCGTCGCACAAACGAAGGAAGGATATATCAAAAGCGATAGATCCAAACATATACCTCCAAAGTTTTTCTCATACATTCAAGAGCTCGAGAAGAATAAAGAAATTGAAGTAAAGTATGTCCGATCATGTGACAATGCTGCAGATCTTTTCACAAAATCACTTCCTACCTTGATATTCAGAAAACATGTCCATAACATTGGAATGCGTCATCAAAGAGATCTATGATTGTTCATTCGAGGGGAGCTTACGTGGTTGTACTCTTTTTACCTTACTATGGTTTTTTCCATTGGGTTTTCTTGGAAAGGCTTTTAACGAGGCAACAAAGACGTCAAACAAGATACGATAGTGACACTGGTCTCCAAGGGAGAGTGTTATAAACGTGAAAAACAGAGGTGAAAACAATGTCAAGAATACACGCACCGAAATGTTGACATTATAGTGTGTACGTTTATTATGTGGAGCCTACGTCACTATGCATGCACAGTAACTTTATCTTTTTACTCTCTATATAAACGAACGAATTCGTTCGATTGTAAAATGCACCTTCACAACATTTCTTCTCCCTCTTATAGCGTACTCTCTTTCGCATATTATTCATATATGATTATTACCATTTTCTACGGATATAAATTTTCGTTCTTAATAAAAAAATTTCCGATACAATAAAATTATAAGTTATTTTATAACACAGATCACTTTTTTGACCCTTATTGATATCCACAGGTCCAGTAATTAACACAAGTTGGAAGCACAGTGAATCTTAAAATTTCCTTGGCTCTTTCGTTTTAGAAATCGTAACCAAAACTGCTCAAACCACCACCATACCACGTTGAAGAATTGATGTAGAAATAAAAAGAAAACAAAAAAAGACAGGACGTAGAAGTTATCTGAAGAGCCCCACACATACAGACTCTGTACTGTTTCTCTCTTTCTCTTGGGACTCTTTTTCCCTTCCTTAAATCTTGTAAAAAAATGGTGTCTCAAGCTCTGTGAAATCTTTTTGTTTGCAACGAATAAGATAGATCACATCTCTCTGATTTGAGACAAACCGGTGTACAATCAAACATATCTCGCAAGCCTTTCTTTAACAGGAGGTTCCAGAGCAGACAAACATTCCACCCATGAGTTTCCCAGCAACTGAACCAAAAAGAAGAATTCAAAGACATTAAACATTTGGCATCATATTAAGAGCGAGGCGAGTGCTTGTGATGGTTAAAAGCTGAACTTAAATTCAGCACAGCTTACCTGTTTATAGCCGTTCAGCACTTGGGAGACTTCGTTATTGACGTCCTCGCTTCTTATTTCCTGTGATAAAAAAAGTTCCTAATATCGCATTTGGTTTTTCTTTGGTAACAAGATTAAATTTAGCTACGAGAGAGTTGCATTTGGTTTTCTTTTCACTTACATGCCAGCTTGCAATGGCTTTGCATATGAAAACAAGTGAGCTGACACCTCCTGATGGATTCACTTTTATCTGAATTTACGGAGAACACTCAGTAAATATCAAACTTCATTTTACATGTTTCAAACACAAACCAAAGAGTAGGGAGCAATACCACTGCGCATAACCCTCTAAATGCATCTTCTTTCTCAATGTCATCACGTACCCTACAAAACAAGTGTAATGAGATATTGTGTTAAAGGAGCGGAGTGGCTGGGAGTGTAAAGACCCTAAATCCAACAGAAAAGGTTCACCAACGTTGACAATGCCAAGCACCATGGCTTCATGAAGTGCTCCATGTGAGGTGCGACGAGGTCTGGACGAATCCATGCTAGTCTCCCGAGGGTAATTGCACTGTTTTCGACTAGTGACTTATTGACAGCCTGTTTCACAAGTAAGAAAAATTACAACAGTTGATAGACTCAGAAATGGCCAAGAGGCTCTTGAAGTTATAGGCTGCTGGAGTCACCTCTCCATGCTGAAGAATCAGGCCTAGGGAAGAGGCAACGTTGGTAACAATTGGTGAAACTTCTTGACGAACCTGAAACATTGAGTCCATATCATTCACAGGTGTGCCTTTAACAAAAAAACAACTTCAAGATTCGATAGCAAAAACAGTATTTTGATGTTACCTTGACCGCTAATTCTCCAATGGCCCAACAAGCATTATTGGCAACAGAAAGGTTTTCTCTAATGAGGTTTGCACTCTGTACAAACCATATATATGATCAATAAAAAGAAGAAGAGAATTGGTATAGCTGGAGTGAAACTTGGATACCAACCAGTTGCTGGCTTGCAATTTCAAGGAACTCAACCATGCGGGGTTGTAGGTAAGCCGGGAATACCTGTCAGTGGCATCCAAACGGAATTATAACACACTAATCCATATAGCAGAAAGGCATTGAAATGGGTAAGACTTCCTCGGCTGTTTAGTTTTGTTACTGGGCACTATTTAAAGAACAGAAGAATATGCAACTTACTCTTGCAAGATCACCCATAAGAGCAAAAGCACTTTGTCTGACATCAGAAGCTTCATCCATGCAACATTTGAGAAGTAGATCCCTGAGATTACTTGGTGAAACCTGCCACAGAGCGATGGATTAAGAATATATCTGGGTGTGATATCTGTTATATTATAACAAC
This sequence comes from Sinapis alba, assembly GCA_012274485.2. Taxonomy (NCBI): domain Eukaryota; kingdom Viridiplantae; phylum Streptophyta; class Magnoliopsida; order Brassicales; family Brassicaceae; genus Sinapis; species Sinapis alba. The sequence goes on along the minus strand of MU105710.1, from coordinate 55,341 downwards.
AATGTCGAGCGGCAGCTAAAAGAGTTGTTCAGTGAGTGAAAAAAGGCAGTACCAGAGACTCTATCCCACTGCCAAGCCCTTCAGCAAGCCCAGAAAGCAAATCAAGAGAACAAACAATGAATTCTCTGTCGTACTGAGCCCCAGCAGAAGCAGGATCAACCTACAAACACCACAGTCAAACAAAAACACACCCGTGCTAGTTATGTACTTGCCCCAGTGAAATATGAAGAACTGTTAATATACTCAAGCCTATGACGATTATCTAGCGGAGGCAATAAAATAGGTAAGGAAAATTGGAAAAGGTGTTCAAACCCAATGAAATGAAATTTCAAAGTAATGAATGAAACCTTAGCAAGGTGTTGTAGTTGGATAATATCCATGCATCTCTGGAAAACAGGCTGAGCAAATGGAGCGAACCCCACACCTAAAGCCTGAAGATGGAAACACAATTTGTTAGACATACGGTTCATGTTGCAAACAGTCTTAACATTCTTGTCAAGATGAACTTGTCTGACGTTCACAAACGTTATCTCCTACTATTTGTAGCAACTTCAGGTTCAACTAATAATGTTATCGAATGCAAGAAGTTTTGGCCTTTTAGCTAACCAACAACCCACGTTACTTTTTCAGTGTTCTTAAAACTTACAAAACCTGAGTACCTTGACTGACTAGGATCACACAACTTAGTTTCATTGGTGCAACAGATTCAAGACACTACAGATAATCCGAAGGCATTGAAAAATAGCCGATACCTGAGAAATAGATGTGAAGCATTCCAGCAATGGAAATAGATCTTTATCTGAGTTTGAAAGTTGTTGCCACTTAGTGACCAGTGGAGGCATCAGGATCTCAAGATAAGCCGGCTGCAGAAGGAAGAATATAGAGTAGGCATGAAAACTTATACTAGCACCAATATATGGAATAAAAATAGTCAATGAGCTAAAGTTAACAAGAACAACTTAACCTAAGACAAATTCAATCGTTATACCTTGTTCAACTCTTCTCTAACCGAATCTGCCAGTGTTCCAATAGCATCATAGACAATTCTTAAGTTCCTCCTCTGGATATGAAAACTGTATGTTAGGTAGACGTATAGAAACAGTTGTTTAAAGTTGATGATAGCCAGCACAGATATTTATTATGGGCAAAGGATTTAACAACCTGATACTTTCCAAAAGCGCACATTAGATGCTGCAGTATTACTTCCAGGTGTGGCACTAACTCTTCAGCAGCATCCTACATGGTCATAGAAAATAATTCAAATGCTAAACCAACATCCACATATACTATCAAAAATTAAGGCCAATAGGTACCTCTTCAACAGTTGCAAAAGCTGAACATGCAGCCTCTTGGACCCGCTTGTTCGAATCCAAGAGTCTGCGGAGAAGACCCATAAGAACTTTCTCAAACTGTTCATATCCCTTTGGATTGCCAATTTCCTAGAAAAGAAAAGCAGTGAGTCATCTTAAGGCCGTTTGAAGCAGTTGAAGCACAAAACCTCATGTCCAAATCATACCTGGATAAGATACTTTCCAAAACGAGAAAGCGTCCAGCAAGATATACTTCTTATAAGAGGGAATTTATCATCTAAAAGCGGAAGAAGAAATGCTACAATCTGCAGATAGCACTAGCATATTGAAGATCTTGAACTGGGTGGAGAAAAATCATATATATGAGATTAGATCAAAAACGAACTTGCCTCGGACAAGAGAGGGTAAAGACCATTAAAGCAGCCTTCAGCAATAGCCCCAAGGGTCAAAACAGCAGCTTCTCTTTCTTTCCAGGCCTCATCACCAGAAGCTGATAATTTTGCCTGCAGTTTGGAAGAACATGGTTTAGTTTACTGTATTCATTTCCAGAGACGCGGAGGAATGCATTTACCTGAATAAGGGGCATGAGTGCTGGAAGGATTTCATCTCCAAATACATTAGAGAGAACGTCAATAGCTGCTGCACTGCACTTTCTTAAATTCCACACGTTAAACGAGTCATCATCCTGTACCAAGAGATAAGTCATTAAAGAGGTATATACAGAATTAATAGTACACACATGCGCAATATCTATACACATATCAAATGGCGCTAAAAAAGTAGATCACGTACATCGTCATCAAAATCCTCTGATCCATGAAGCCTTGATGTATGAAAACGAGGTTTCAAATCCTGTCGGAAAAGCAATATGAATGAACTTTAAAATAAATTATTATAGGAAAAGATCGAAGTCACGAGAACAAACAACCGCACCTGATCTCTGTCTGGTTGAGACTCATCTTCCTGCAAAAGTGAACATGTTTCATATGATATATGATGGACAATTATATACTGACAAAGGTGAAGAAACATATTATATCAACAGAAAAATTAACCTCGGCATCCAAAAGAGACTCGTCGTCATCTGCATAAGCCATGTTTGAGAGCAACACCTAAAACAGATATATTTTACGAAAATTTCAAACTACACCCACTGAGCAAATGACTTAAGTGCCCAAAAATATACTAAAGAAAAGGAGAAAGCATCACTATACTGGAATTAGGCGTGGCAGAAACTCTTTCAAGTTCTCTGTCGGTAGCTGAGCATCACAGTATGCAGACCTGCCAAACATCAATAAAATGAGGACAGGGATGGAAAAACAAGGCCAGAAAGGAATGAAACTGCATAACGTAAGACAAAAACAGGTGTAAAACCATCATCTATAGAGTAAACACAGAGAACATCATTTTACCAAAATTCACATGCTTCAAGAGCTACTTCTTCATCAGGGTCTTTGTTGACTTGTAGCATGTACTCCATTACATTCCTGAGATGTGGCTGAAATAGACAATAAGGGAAGATGCGAAATTTAAGATACATGGTGGACGAATAGCTCGAATAAAACATAAAATTACAATGAGAAATACCTCTATAGACGAGGGAAGGACTTCCGTCAGATGCACAAATGCTGCGCAGACCTTTGAAGCAGAAGAAGAAGATAAATTATACATAAGCAAAAGAACTCTAAAATGAAATAAGAATCTGATTCAACATAAGCTTAAATAAGTCACATACTAATTTTCTGACTTCTGCCACAGGATCATTGGCGAGGACAAACAACCCCTGAAGGTACTTATCCATGGAATTGTACAAAGCCTGCAAAACATAGATTGTTACAATTCACAGTCCTTTCTATTCTACCTATAAAACGAATAAGGTATTAATAATAGTCTTCTCAGTACTTACAGCAGGCATTATGATGACGTATTGGTTCACACAACCAAGGGCAAGCTTCCTCAGTGAAGCATGGGGCGACTGGAAAAACTGCTCAAACAAAAGAATGGTAATCAATCTTACAGCAACCAATCCAATAGTAAGAAAAGAAACCAAACTAGAACCAAGCAAGTGCTACAACCAATATGAGATGTTCACCTGATATAGCCTAGGCAGGAAAATGTTGATAGGGCGCTCTGCTAAACCAGGTACTTCTGAATCCAATACTTGTGGGATATCCTCACAAATCTGCTCGATAAGACAGGTAAATATTACAAACAAAACTTTGAAAACATTCCAACGATATCACAGCCAATAGGGAAAACTATCGTTCATACCTTTGACAATGCATCCATTGCACCATCCATGTGATTCAGATCATTACTGTCTAAACAATTAACAAGAGCTGGCAGAAGCTCAAGCCAACCAGAAACTCCCTCTGCATTAACAATTTCACTGATGATAGTTCCAACAGTTGTCCGAATATGTCTGTCCACAGCTCCAAGACAAGGAAGCAACTCTGACTTGATGTACTTTTGGTTTTCTTGAGCCATAGATATCCATACACGCTTCAAATTGTTTTTCAGCAGCAATCCAGCTGCTTGACGAATCCCTATGGACTTACCCTGATGCATCATACAAATATACATCAGTTCGGAAACATATGTTCAGAATTACAATGCAAAGCAAATCAGTTCTCAAAGATAAACTTCAAGCCAATTAGGAAACAGAAAAAAAAAACAATCGAATAAACAAAGATCATACTAAGATAAATAGAACACTGAAACTAAAAGTTCTGGTCTGAAGAAACTAAAACAATCAACTAGGGAACAGAGAGAACACCGAAACTAAAGTTCAGGTTTTGTCAATACAATGAAAACGCAGGATCAAGTAAGGTAACTAAACAGGGTCTGGTAAGTGAAAGAGATTCAATGATCCGAACTCTAAAGACCAATCGTCTCCCGACAAGTAGATTGAGTCAATACGGTAAAAGAAACAGAGAGAAAGCTGATAGAGAGTAGAGAAATCTAGGAGAAACCTCAGCGCGGACGAGGATGAAGACGAGATAGTTGTTGAAATCGGGGAACTGAGAGAAGTGCTCGAGCTGCTTCCAAATCTGAGACTTGTCAGCGACGGAGGAAGGAGAAATCTGTTGTTCGAGGAGAGTGAAGATCTCGGCGAGGCCATCGTCTCGGGGCTGCCAGACCGTCGTCGCCGCCATGATTGTTGTGGGGGAAAAGGAAGGTGACGTTTCGGTCGTGTGAGAAGGGGCAGGCAGAAGAATATGATTCGTTGGACAGAAAAGCTTTGAAAAGACAGAGGAGAGTCGACAGAAAGACCCCTCCCCCCCTCACTCAGTTGGGTTTTCATGGGTTTTTTTAATTTCTTAAAAAGGTTCTGTATGGGCTTTTTATGAGTTCGTCTATTTCTTTCTTCCTTTCTTTTTAAAATTCACAAAAATGTGCATCTAATTTAATTTAGGTTTTTTTTTTTGCTATCTAACCCCCCAAAAAAATAAATTAAGTAAATGACACTGATTTTGACATATTTAAAAAACTAACATTTGTACCACTTGTGAGCCGGTTATGCCCTTCTCATCTGCAAGTATCCAGTTAATAAAAAAAAGAAGGGATGACGTCTACAAAAAAAGATATGGACAAAATTTAATGAATACTATTCACCATATAAAAGCACGTAAAGCATCCATGTAACTTACTTAATTACCATATACGTATTACAGAGCTAATGATGCTAACTTAAATGATGAATGAAAAGAGTTTGAGATGTCTGAAACTTCACTGACTGTATCTGGAACGAACTGAAAAGCACATGAACCGAAAGGTACAAACACACGGTTTAGAAATTCATGAATGTGTTGTTCCATATAGCTGGCGTAGTGTAGGACTACTTGGTCCAAAAACTATTCCATCTGAAACCGGTAGAATATAAATTTACGATCATGAAAATACTATTCACAGCTAAATCTTTCTAGTGGAGCGTATGATAAGGGGAAGAACAACTTTTATCACTGAAATAGTATAGGTGATGGAGCTGATGAAATCATATCACCGAAATAGTATTCTATCTCATTTGTACATGTACTATTTTAACTTTGTTACATAATACATCACTCAAACCTTTGCTAGGAACTATACATATAAAACCAACCACAACCGCTAATAAATATACCCACATCCCCATTTAGTAAATCTAAACCCTAGTTAGGAAACTATAAACTCAATACAATCTATAAATTGTTTTCCGATATTAAACATTTGAAATCATATTTACTTGGTTAGCAAGTTACATATCTTCTATTCCATATAGTCTAAATAGTATAGTAAACGAATGATCTAAATAATCAAATTTGTTCAAAACTCAAAAGATAAATTTCATATTACAATCAATCATACAAAATGTTAGAGAATAAAACTACCAAATTTGAAAATATGACATACTATTACATTTTTAAGGAGTAGTATAAAAATATGTCTCATACTATTACATTTTCAAGCAAACGAAGGTTGAAGTAGCTGTTAACACGTTTACGCCCATGCGGCTCGAAACCGGACTCGAACAACCTACTTGGGAGGCCTAATTCGTCCATAATTAAACTGCATGAGCACAAGGTAGAAACAGTTAAAGCAGAACACCACTGTAAGTATAAGTCAAATAAAACAGCAAAGAAAACAAATAGGATGGAAAGCATGAATATATAGTCAACATGGAACATGGAATAGTATAGATAAACTAACGCTTAGCAACCGCGTAGAAGCACATAGAGTCTTGTATATACTAAAAATAAAATAGACAAACAAGTGAAAAGGAATAAACAATATAAATATGTAACATATAAGTGCTTGATCTCGCAAAAGAACCTGATTGCATGTAATCATAAAAAAAAAACTGATTGCATAGAAATGTAGAACGTAGCAGTCCGCATTACCCATTCCAAATGAAACTAATATCGCAGTATCCCTAATATATTGTCGTAATTGGGCAGAAGACTCAAGATGGCATAAACTAAACAATCATGGATCAGCAATGGAAATAGAAAAACAAATAAATAGGATGGAAAACATGAATATATAGTCAGGAGGGAACACATAATAGTATGGACAAGCCAATGTTTAGCAACCGCATAGAAACACATAAAGTCTTGTATATACTAGAAATAAAATAGACAAACAAGTGAAATGGAATAAACATTATAAATATGTAACATATAAGTGCTTGACATAGCAAAAGAACCCGATTGCAAGTAATCACAAAGAACCTGATTGCATAGAAATATAGAACATAACAGCCCCTATTACCCTTTCTAAACAAAACCAATGTCACAATAACCCTGATATATTGGCATAATTGGATAGAAGAATCGAGATGGCATAAACTAAACAATCACATATCAGCAATGGAAAATCACAGTCGCTGAGAGTTGCAAAAACCGAAATGACATACATAACCGGGTGAAAGAAACTCGAACTTACTTCACAAAAAATCTCTTTCACCGTCCGAAGCAAAGTCGACACTCCGGTGGGTTCCAACTTCTTCTTTTTCTACTAGATGGGTACTGTCGAAATGAGAGACCACAGAGCTGGACTGTTCTTTTGCAAAGTGAATGCGGTGAGAGACGTGACACAGTAGAGAAGATGATACTATCACGGTGACCAACAAAAAGGAAGGTAAAGTAACTAATAGGAGGTGGGTGGAAACCAAAAAGCCACGACTTAATGAAACAGTAACTGTAATTAAAAAAAAAAATTGATGGGAAGTTTCCCGGTTGTGGAGTGGGGGTAATATATAAATTATTTATATTGTAAGGCTGATATATTGGCGAGCTATGGATTTTAGATAGACAGTGAATTATAATTTCTTTGATGGATATAGAGTGCAATTTCTCTTTAATGGGTAATTTAAGAAAATATTCTACAAATATAATCCAACTCAATTTTGTTAAATATTTTAGTTTTTTTTTGCAAAAGTGACTCAAAACTTGAAGTCAATTACAAAATCAACCCATGATTTGTTTGAAATTTCAATTTTCTCTTTTCACCCTAGAATTTTGGATAATTCACGAAATTAAAATACCATTATTTTAATATTTTTTCCAAAAATAATTAAACGATTCAACATATTGAAGAACTTACAGTCGGAAGCTAAAACAGTGAAGTTAGGATCGACAAAGACAGCAACGGTTAACAGATCTGCAAAACTCGAAGTAAAATAAGAAGTCAGACTATCACGTTTAGGGTTTAACGGCGGTGAAACTTCGTAAAGGTCCGCCTTTAGTCAAAATCTGGACCCAACACCAAAGAGGAAGAACTTATCGGCGGCAGAGCTCAACGATAACAATAACGGAACACAAACGGTTTTGGATCTGAAAAAAAAGCGGGTTAGTTTAATCTCCAGAAATACTATTCTGATATGAAAGATAAAGGAGATTCGATGAAAGAAAGAGATTAGCGGCGGTGAAAAACGACGGAAATCAAGAAATGGCGGAAATCGTCTTCGGTATCGCCTTTAGAGAGAAACGGCTAGGGTTCTGTAGTTTACCAGCAGTTAGTGAATTAATAATAATAATAAAAAAGTTAAAAATAACTATTTTTATGTCCGGTAAAACATCCGGTTAGGTTAATTGTAAATTGGTAAAATTCACAACCGGTTCGGCATAGAAGACTTACGAGGAAGTCTTCTGGCAAAAAAACAAGCGAGGAGACTTATGGGGAAGTCTCTTACACACTAATACGTCGAGAAGACTTACATTTAAGTCTTCTAGCGTGATATGTTTTAGAGACTTAAGTCTTCCAATACCCTAAACAAAAAAAACAAACTAAATATCAGTAAACACTATACTAAACTTAAAATCAACTCCAAAACTATTTAATATACATAAAACTAAACAAATATATGTAAAAAATGAATTTTCAAAAAAATAGTTAAGCTTCCAAAATCTAACCTTAAAGATACATACAATACTATAACATATGTTTCCAAACCCTAGACCAAAGAATATCATGAGATGATACATTCACTCATCTATGTTGAAAATAATTCAATTTTACTATATTTTATTTTATATCATTTACAAATGTTTGTTATTACATGATTTAGATTTCCCCCCATCAAAATATTTTTTATGTAATTTATAAATTATTTTTAAGATTTACTAAACGAGAAGACTTACATGTAAGTCTTCTCGGAAGACTTAAAAAGACTTACAAAAAGTCTTCTCAGAAGACTTATAAAATCACAGAAGACTTAAAAAGGACGGAAGACTTAAATAGGCTATAAAGATAAAAACGCATATAAATTTTTTTTGTCATAAGGGGCATGTTGTAATTTCACTACCCTTTTAGGATACTTTTGCATTTAATTGATGTTTAAGTACACTTTGGCAATTTTCCCAATTTTTTAATACCCGATTTTTTTTACTATCCAATTTAAAACATCAACTAAATATTTTATTCATTTTAACACCCAAATTATTATTTTAATTGAAAATAATAATAAATTTCAAACAATTTTTAAAAAAACTCTACAAATTCAAACATAAATCTTAAAATTTCTAATTTTATTTTAAGTTTTAGAAACTAAAATAAAATAAATTTTTGATAACTTTAAACTTTTTAAATTTTAGTTTTATTTTTTATATCAAAATTAAGTTTTCTTAAACTTAAAATTAATTTATTCATTTTGATTCAAATTAAGTTTTTCTAAATTTTATTTTTTTCAACCAAAATTTAGGTAATGATTATTTGCAGTTTTTGAAATAGTTGTTTGCTTTTATTTTTTCAAAAACCATTTTTCATTCGTTTTGGCTTTTGTTTTTATAAGAACTAGTTTTTTTCAAAAACAACCTAAAATCTCTAGTTAACCCTAAAACCATTTTTTGTCACTATTATTCACTCTTGAAAGTTCCAAATTATCCTTAGGTTTTTGAATTACTTACAAAATTGCTATTATTAATTAGTTATTTAATTATTTCGAAAATGGTACAAAACTTATTACACCCTAAACATTTTTTGTTATTTACAACAATGTCATTATCATCAATTTCTCAACCACCATTTTTGAGCACTTAAAAGCTCAAAAACTCCAATTACAACTACTTTTTCCTTTTTCTAAACCAACAAATTTCAATTATCTCTCATTTCCTCTCCATTTTCATCTTAAAAACTCTCAACTTTCATTTTTATAAGTTAAAATTTCATAGTTTCGAGTTTATTCACTTATGAGTCAACAAAGATGGTTCTTTTTGTTCATATTTGAATTGGTTGAAGTATTTAAGATTCGAAAAGATTCAAAATACCAGAACTAGTCCAAAAAGATACATGAAAACAAACAAAAAATGTACCAGAAATCCAAAAACATTCTAAATATACTCAAAATATCTGAATTTTACCCAAAATCTGGTTTAAAGATTTTAAAATACCCTAAATATTATTCAAATACCTAAATTATATTTTTTGAAAATCTAAAATTTTATCCGAAACTCGAAATTATATCCGAAAATCCAAACTCAAAACTTAAAAAATATTTGTAATATCAAAACACCTAAATATACTTATTATATACTAGAAGTTTCATGTATTTTTGTATCCGATCGAGTCTCAGGTAGGGTACAAACCCGACTGAAGATACATAAGCTCAGAAAATTATACTCAATAGATATTTTAGCCTAGATCCGTAGACCGGAATGGGAATCTATATTTTCGGATCGGTTCGGTTCAGATTTTTGAATCTTGGTAAAATACCTAGGCGGGCCTATCACTAATAAAAGGTAACTATCGTTGAAAACGAAAAAAATCCTATTGAAAGCCCATAAGCCCAATAACTGTTTTGAGTTTGGAAAAGAAAAATCCAAACAGAGTCGACGGTGAACCCTTCCCCTCTTGGCCGCCTTCTTCACGAGATGCATCCACCATTGAAGCTCCGTTGATCTCTCTTAATTCCCTAAATTCTACACTCTTCCCTTCTTCTATACTGAAACAAATCTGTTCGATTTGACGAAATCGTGTTTCCAAATCAGAAGCATTTGCAGTTCCAAATCGAAATCTCCCTTCTGATTCCAACTGAAGAATCGTGTTCCCTTGTTCGATGGCGGTTTGGCGTATAATCACTCGGTCGTACCTCAAGTACGCATCAACACAACTAACCAGGAACTACAGTCAAGTCTGTCTTGCTACCTCCCTCACCCATGCCGTGAAGCAGACAAAGTTGTCTTCTTTTGACATCCCAAATTCAGACATCTCTAGAAAGCCTTCTAAACTCTTCGAAACTGTCAGGTTGTTTGCCACGTCAGCTCAGGTACACTCGTTTATCTTTCTCTTACATTGCATTTGGTGATGCGTTACAGAACTTTATGGAAGATCTGGAACAACCCTGCAAGATTTGATTGTCAATCTATGTTATTGCTTCTTGGAGTTTGTGTAGTAAAGATAGCATAAACTTCAGTTTCTGCTTAAAGTTTTTTTTGGGTTGTGTGTGTTTTAGTTCGGTGGTGTTTTTGGTGAATAGAAGTTAAGTGAGCAACGTTATTGGTTCTCCTTAGGTTGTGTATATCCTATGATGTTGATCATGATTCATAACTTGATACTTACATTATTTTGTTCAGACAAGGAAGCAGGAAGAGGAAGTTGAATCTGATGGTCCACGTCTCAATGACAAGATTACTGCCGAGACTGTTAGATTGGTTTCAGAGGAAGGTACTCTCTTTTTTCATGTATATGCTTTTGTTAGTAAGTTTCTCTCTGGTTGAGTATCTTTAGATTGAGTCAGTAAAAAAAAAAATAGATTATAGTCAGTTAAAAGTCTCTTGTTTGTATATATTTTACTAAACAAGTGTGTCGTGTGTCATCTGCGTAGAGCTTTATAAAACACACACAGAAAATTAGAACACTGACCTGAGTTGTCGTTGTGCAGGGCACTGCATTGTGTCACTGAAGGAAGCTCTCAGACGGGCTAAGGAGCTCAAGCATGACTTAGTTGAGGTGATATGTTAATTTAAATATTAGTAATTTTAGAAGTTGTTTCCGATGATTGCAGATCTGTCTTGATGTAGTCTACAAATGTCTCTCTTGAGTTGAGGTATATCTCTTAATATAGTTCTAATTCTGTTTGTATTCTTCTTTGTCTTGTAGGTCCAGAGAGATGCTAACCCACCTGTGTGTAAAATTGCAGACTACGCCCATGAGAAGTACAAAAAGGCTCAAGTAGGAAAAGAGCGTGCTAAGGCCAAGGTCAGTGATAAATGGCCTACTCATACTTCAAATTCTCCAGCTTTTTTTTTTTTGTATTTGCGTCTTGAGTTTATTGTTTTGATACCTTTTTCTAGAGGGCTGAAGTAACCATTCGACCTGAGGTCAAGGAAATTCGATTTACTCCAAAGATTGTAGGTTCCTCTTAAAACGCCTTCTCTGTTTCTTTCTCTTCTCATCTCTGTGTTAATGGAAAAGCTACCACGACATTTTTCTTTTTTTCTCTTCAGGATGCAAAGGACTTGCAGTTCAAAGCTAAGCAAGCAAGGAAACTGATGGAAAGTGGATATCGTGTTAAGGTATAAATCAAAGTCCCAAACTTGGAAGAAGTAAACATCTTTGTTGAGCAATTTTTTCATGCATATCTCGTTTGTTCTTCTCTGTTTTGTTATGTGTAACAGTGCCATGCAGTTCCTGACAAGGACAAGAAGAAGGAGCTTGAACCAGAGAAGCTGCTTGAGTTATTATCTCGCTTCACTTGTTATGTAAGTCTCCCCTGCTTTTGTTAAATAGTTTTCCTGTATATGCTGTGGTTTAAATCATCGGCTTGCATAGATTGAAGATGCACTTGTGGAGTTCGGGCCAGAGGCGGATAAATGTAACGCCGTTGTGGTAGTTAGACACGCCAAGTTTGGACCGCCCAAGAAAGGAAAGGCGATAAAACTGAAGGAAATGAACATTAAAACTGCAGCCAGAATAAAAGATGATTCACCAAAGCTTGATAGCTCAGAAGCTGATGATGATCAGGGCGTCGTTATAGAGACACCAGAACCAGTTAAAATCCAGAACAGGTATGCAAAAAGTGAACAGAGCAATGACCTCTCAGGAGGTAGAGATACAAACCGGTTTGAACCTCAGGCTCCAGAACGTCCTCGGTTCCAAAACCAAGCTCCAAACCAACAACCCAATGGGCAGTTCGATTCTCAGTCTCCAAACCAGCCTCCAGGTCCACCACGGCCTCGGTTCCCAAACCAACAACCTCCTGGGAGGTTTGATCCTCAGTCTCCTAGTACAACACAGCCTCGGTTCCCAAACCAACAACATGCTGGGCGGTTTGATCCTCAGGCTCCAAGTCCACAACGGCCTCGGTTCGCAGACCAAGCTCCAAATCAGCAACCCTCTGGGCCATCTCCAAACAGCCACCTGGACCGGCAAGGTCCTCCACCTCGATTCCAAAACCAATATCCAAATCAACAAGCTACAGGTCGGTTTGGAGTCCAGCCACCAAAACCACCGCCCCGAGCTCCACCACCACCACGTCCACCAACCCGGTTGCCAAATGAAACTTCGAACCAACAACCTACAGCCCCTGGAAGAGCTACAGGTGAGGCTCCAAGTTATGGGATTTTCAGCACCCCAAATACGAAGTAGGACCAGCCTATTTAAAAGAAACCCGTAGGACTTGAATCTTTGTGATGCTTTTCTTGGGACTCATTATTTCATGTATAACTAATAGTCCAATAATGCATACACTTGTAACTCTCATTCAATTTGTTTGGGTCATCTTTGAACAAGAAAGCTTGGAACCATACGATTCCATATAAAATATAATGAGATAATTTTATTTAATAAAGTGAAAAATTGAAAAAATAGTAAAATGGAAAACCCTTCAAGTAAAACCAATTTGTCTTGCAGTTTTTTACTTTCTGTATACAGAAATGCAAAATCAAATCGTAACTAATATACAATCTAACTTGTATAAAGATCTTTTAAGATTTAAAAACTATGTCGAACAATTTTAAAAATATTATATTATAAAATTAAAATTTGGTAAATTGTTTGAAATATGTTGAAAAACGTTAATGAGTAATATTATCTTCCAATTCATTCCATTTTTTACTTTAAAATAGAGTTTAGAATCAAAGTTTCTTTTGTCTCATTCTAATTTCTACTTCATATTTAAAATAAAATTATTCTATTTTAGAGAAAAAATAGAGTTTTATATTAGAGATGCTCTAAGGTGATGTTCGTTTGCTTGTCTAAAAGTCTATCTAGATGAAAGTGAATATGAATGTATGTTTCAAGATGGATCACCTTGTTAATTCTATAAAACTCACTCATTTTTTTTTTAAAGTTGGCTAAATCTTCACCATACATTTAACTGCAGTTGATTCAGTAAAATAGTATCAATAATAAAAATACCCCTATGTAAACTTCAAAATTATACATAACTTAATTCTACAAACTTATAAAATTCACTCTTATCTCTCTCACGTTTCTCTCCTTGGCCACTTTTCTTTTTTTTTTTTTTTTTTTTGAAACACACCTTGGCCACTTTTCTTTTATATCAAAAGTTAAAAGGAAATGATCAAATCTTTTACAAGCCGAATAAGTTGTTACAAACATGATTAGGAAGTGTAACGTCTCGCAACAAGACTCTTTCTCACATGAATCATCTAATAGAGAACCATTACGAGTGTAGTTGTAGTCAATTTTAAGTTATGGAGGTTGTACACTATGTATGCTATAAGGATGTGGTCTCCTTTGTACAAAGCTTCAATTAACCATTTCAAGGAAGATCTTGAAAATCGTTAAACTTTCTTGTTTTATGGAGATGATGAAAACAAAGTTCTTTACTTGGAATATGCAACAAGTGAAAGCAGAAATGCATGATGAGATTTTTATGTTTACGTCTATATTTTTTATCTAGTATGAATTCTAGTATGAATCATGTTTCAGATTTTATGTTTATATTTATGACTTCATGAGTTTACGTTTATGAGTTTATGTTTATGAATTTATGTTTATGAGTTCATATAACCACATATGAACTAGATACAAACAACATTTTTTAAAAAAGTTGGTTAAATCTTCACCATGCATTCCATTACATTTATTCAGTAAAATATTGTCAATGACGAAAAATGATCTTATGTAAACTTAAAAATTACACATAATTTGATTCTACAAACTTATAAAATTCATTAATATTATTTAAAGGAAAAAGTTTATTGTTAGGATTTATGTAATGTATCTTGGGGTTTAGATTCATCTTATAGGGATTAGCACTCAATAACTTGTATTAGTTTTCACTTATATATCAAAATTGAAAATTACGTCAGTAAACATACCCATGTATAAAATATTCTAGTATGTAATAAATTTCTTAATAATATTGTTGCTTTCCCATGCTCTGACATGTATATGTTCCGTATGATGACAATGAAATTATACCCAGTTTAGATTGCTCGTTATTTTGGTTATTTGAGTTGGACCAAAAAATATAATTAAGACTTGCTAAAATATTAACATACAAATATGGTTAGGAAGTGGACCTGTAGTATGATAGTTTAGGCGAGCCAAAACTATTTCAAAATAGAAAATAATATAACTAAATCGTTAGATAGCTAATTTACCTAAACACCCTTAATGAAAGTATCAATTGCTTTGAAAAATTAGTGGCATAAAATGTAAATGAAAGATTATTTTAAGGATTAAAATTAGATAGGATCTTGTTTTAATATTAGAGATTCACATATTAACCTGTTTTTTTTTGTTAATTTATTTTAAAATAAAATAACGTACTAAAAAATTAATTTTTGCATTAGTTTTCTATAAATAATTATTAATTTTATGATATTTTATTTTCTTTAAAATTGAAGTCTCAAAATCTTTATATTTGACTAAACTAAATAAGGTAATACTATATTTAAAAATTGTTTTATATAATATATACTATATATTTCAGTTTTTGTTTTTATTTTCACCATAAAGAAACAACAACTTTTGTAATTAATTAATTTAAATTAATTTTAAAATGCATTGACAGAATCTGTAAATAAAAAGAAATACAAAAATAAAGTGCTTAATTTATTGTAAATACAATGGCTAAATGTATAAATAAAAAAACTATTTAATTTACTATCCATGTTTCCAAACATTTCTCATATATTATACATATAGTTTACTAATAAATTGGTTAGGATAATTTGAGTTTTTATTTGTATTATGTGTTGTCAAATATCTGATTTTTAAGTTACTTAGAATGTCATTTAGTCATATATGAATAATTTAAATTTATGTATGTACAATATAAGATGTTGTTTGTTATAAGCATATAGTCACATTTGTCCATAACTGAAGAATCAAACAAAAAAAAGGTTCAGTTCGGTACGTTCGCCGGTGTCTTCATGCTCATCTAGACGCAATTACAGCAAAGGAGTGCAGGTACATCTTCAAATATGCACGCTTGAGGGAGCTCGCCCAAAACCCTCTACGTACTCTCCGTGGTTACGAGGAAGATATGTATTATTGTCTTAAGTATGGGAATAGGGAGGCACATTATATTGAGGATATAAAGCATTACTTTGCTTTACATGATCGTTCCAAAGAAATAAGACACCTCAAGATTTTTGCAATAAATCACTATGATAGTATTTAGGTTGCTCGCAGGTGGCCATGTTGAAGGGATTTAATCGTCTAGACCTTCATAATTGGAGAAACAACACATACGACTTTGAAAACCTTTAGAGACGAGTGAAGCAGTCGTTACGTGATGTTCCAATCATAAAGAGGAGATCCTATAGCATAAACATGATGCTTATAATGCCACCAAGAGTTTGCAGGTTCAATGAGCTTGAGAAAAGATGCAACTAAATGTTTTACTATAAGGAAATGAAGAAGTTTCTGGAGCTTCTATACCGTGGTTAGAATCTGACATAGATTCATTTTTTTTTTTTTTTTTTTTTTTTTGCTGTTTTCTAATTTATATTCTAGGTCACATTACAATTAGTATTGTTTTTTTGCTTTTTAAGTTTTCTTTTGCATTGTATGCATTCTTCATATATATTTTAATATTTGCTGCTTCCATATCTCTTCTACTATTTTCCAAATACTGTTTTAAAATATGCAAATGTTTATTTCATTACCCGAAACATGTTCACAGAGACATAAGGTTTGTTGAATACTTACATAATTTCCAACTACTTATGACTTATGTATCAATTAAAACAATACTGACATTTCAGCTATTTATGATTCATATACATACAAGGCCGAACTAATGAACTTATAATATTAACAAATAATTATTGTTCATCCGTCACAATAGATTATAGTTCACATAATTCATTATAACTCCCTCAAACCGCGAACAATTAACCATGATTATATCCAATTTATTAGGGAGTTATATATGTAATGTAAAATATATACCTGTGCATGTACTAAATTATGCTATTTTATGTTCTTATTGCATATTCTAATTAGTTAAATTCTTAAAATTAAATTGTTAAATAATATATCCACAATACTATCTAATAATTATCAAACAAAACAGACAAGCAAAAGGCACAACAAAAAACAACAACAAAATATGTAACTAATTTATTATTATTAATTACTAACACCTTTAAAAAACGACAATTAAATTTGTACCAAATAATTCCTACTACTTAATATCTCATTCTACAATAATTTATAAAGTAATGAAAATAACAAAATTCAACAACTCAACAATTAGCTTATTCAAATTACAAAATATATATTTCATTACCACTAAAAATGCATTATTTGTTATATAATATTTCTTAATCAACTATGTAAAAAACTAAAATCAATATTCTGCAATTTAACGCGTATCATGTACTCGGCCCTAGTATAACTAAAGAAATAGTGAAGAAATTAAATTAAAAGAGCAAATAAATGGATTGGGCCTGAGACCCGAAAGAGGGTTAAGTCTGAATCTGGCAAGTGGTACCTATAGAGAGATAGCGACCACCTCACAAAGCTTCGACTTCACAGCCATTCTATTGCCCTAGATTTCTAGCGAGCGGGAGATTTCTAGATTGAGAGCAGCTTCGAAGTTCTCCCAGTTCGTCGCTTACTCTCCCTTCTTCGAGTTTCGTTACCAGAGGTAAGCACCGAAGTTAACTAAGCTCCTTTTCAATTTCAATCTGGAACTCGTCGTATCCTTGCTTATAGCACTATCGGTATGAATTTGATTCCACGGAAAGAGAGAAACCTAATTAGTAGATCTTTGCTCGGGAATTAGGGTTTGGAATCGATTTAGATGCTCTTCCTTTGGGAGTGATGTTTAGTTTCTGCTTGTTCTTATACTAATTTTACCTTTTCGATTACGACTTTTGTAGATTCTTGGCATTGGTGTTGAAGTTATGGACTTTGATGAGTATGAGTACTTAGAGAAGACAGTTGAGAATCCTCACCTGGAGAACGAAGTTGGAAATGGTGGTGATGAGAAACCTAAATCTGAAGTGAAAGAGCGGAGTAGAAGCTCAAGGCATAGGAGTGATGAGAAGAGGGATGACGACGAAGATGGTAGGCGTTCTAAGCGGTCCAGATCGCACCACCGTTCACGATCTAGAGACAGAGAGAGGGATAGGCATAGAAGTAGCCGGGACCACAGAGACAGAGAGAGAGGTGGTAGGGATCGTGAGAAAGATAGAGATAAAGAAGAAAGAAACGGTAAAGAGAGAGAAGGGGGAAAAGACAAGGATCGTGACAGTAAAGTGCGTGACCATGAAAAAGATCGATCACGTCGAAGCAGAAGTCGATCAGAGAGACGTCGGAGTCAGGAAAGAGGAAAGAGCCAGGAAATAGAAACTAAGGAAAGAGACACCAAGGACCGTGATAGAGATCGCAGGTGCCTCTTCTCTTTTATTTTGTTAACATTTTGGTCTCATAAATGCTTACTGCATTCAATCAATATAGATACTTGTCATTAATTGGCTTGAAAAGACGTATCAAGTTAGTGATTATCACCGATTCTTACTGTGTTTAGTGGTGGCTGCTTTGCTATTCTATCCTTTTTACGAAGAGACAGAATGCTATTGATGAAGTTGCGACTGAAATTGAGGATGTGGGCTCCTAGTGTACTTCCTGTTTTCTTGAATAGACAACTGAATTTGAAAATTCTTTTATGCTTTTTGGGTTATGGTACAATAGCTTTGATATAAGCTAAACGTTTAACAGGTTCATAATGCTATTAGGTTCATTGGTATTGCCTTCTGTACAACTTGATGGGGCACGTTCCGTTTAACATTATCATTGTTCTATAAGGTAAAAGGTTGTTGGTTAGACTTCAGGTTGGTCACGTGCAACATTTAAAATGAAAGAAGTTCTTAGTTTAAATTTATGAGTTTATTGTTCATCACTTGTTGACTTCGCATAGTTCCCTGCAGGGCCATCTCATGCTTCACGTGTACGCCTATCGGAGAAATGTTTCTCTATTTTGAACTGTCTTAATACTAACATATTGCCTCATACCAGAATATGCCTTCTGATATCTTGTCTCTGGCATATTTTTAAAGATGTTGCGACTTGCGACTCCTTGTAAATTATGGATGAAGGTATCTAGGATCCAATGATACAAGCTCACGTATTTGTTATTATGCAGACGCCACAAAGATAAAAAGGAGGATAAGGTAGAGCCTGAGGCTGATCCTGAAAGAGACCAGAGGACAGTTTTTGCCTATCAGGTATGCATGTTGTGATAGCTATGTGGCCTTTGGAACATTATAACTTGATCAATAATTGATTATTTGTGGATACCTGTACGACAGATTGCTTTGAGGGCAACTGAAAGGGATGTTTATGAATTCTTTTCCAGAGCTGGAAAGGTTTGTCCTCTCCTCCTTTTGTTTGGTGACGCCATCTAAATGTTTTCTGTCTGGTTCAGTTAAAAAAATTGTAATCACTGCCTCCTGATACTGTTTTAGGTACGAGATGTGCGGATAATTATGGATCGAATTTCCAGGCGTTCAAGAGGAATCGGGTGAGTTTAAAACAGTTTGGTTCTTTAAGACTTTTGTAAGGAGATTAAGTTTCCGTTAATGTTTAAAGAATCATTTACTTTTGGTACACTGATAAGTTTCCAGTAGTTTTGGGTACATAAATAGTGTCATAGTTTCAGGCTTTCAGTACTGTTTGCTAGTTTCTAAGTTTGTCCTGCTTGCAGGTATGTGGAGTTTTATGAAACAATGTCAGTCCCTATGGCTATTGCTCTATCTGGACAGCCTCTTCTTGGTCAGCCTGTTATGGTAAAACCTTCTGAAGCTGAGAAGAATCTTGTTCAGTCAACAACTGCTGCCGCTGGAGCAGGGGGAATGCTGGGCCCCTATTCTGGTGGAGCTAGACGTCTTTATGTTGGTAACCTGCATGTGAACATGTCAGAAGATGATCTGCGAAAGGTAAACTCGTATACCTTTCTGAGCAGTTATGTGTGACATGTAACACACCTACTTTAACTGTTTATCAAAATTAATTATCCAATTGCTATTATGCTTAATATAATACACAGACGTCAGTGTGAATATTCCTGTTTTGTACAAACCATCAGCTTTCAGGAATATGATTTCTTTTGTAATTGCTTCATCTTTTGATCATAAAGGTTTTGTTCATGTAACATAATAATACTTTTCTTTTGGCCTCTAGGTTTTTGAATCATTTGGGAGCGTGGAGCTGGTGCAGGTACCTCGTGACGAAACTGGCCATTGCAAGGGATTTGGTTTTGTTCAGGTATGTCGAGTCAGTTCCAGTCTTGACTTCTTGCTGATATTCTTTGTGATTTACAGCAATCTTATCTTTTCCAAACCTTACAGTTCGCTCGCCTGGAGGATGCTAGGAATGCAGTGAATCTGAATGGGCAGTTGGAGATTGCAGGTCGTGCAATCAAGGTATTGGCTGAACTTAATTTTTGAAAATTTTATATGATATCGATCCGGAAGGCCATAGAGAGCTGAAGTTGTGTTAAATATTTTCTAGACTCTAAGAAACCATGATTCTTTCAATGTGGTGAAATGATATTATAACAAGTAACAACCAAACAAAAATTCGTGTTCTCTCTGCTTAAGGATGTTATATTTTTACGTCTACTAAGCAAACTGAGCCGTGACATTTGCATGTGGATTTGTTTTGTTGTTTTGAGTAGTCAAACCATTGAGTCCATTCTAGAGGCTTCTGTTGATAATGTGGTTTTACCTTTCATTAGGTGTCAGCTGTAACAGATCAGACTGAACTCCCAGACGCTGGACAAGCGCAAAACACCGGTGATCTGGATGATGATGATGGAGCGGGCCTGGTAAGTTATTTTCTTAATCTTGCTAACCTATCCTCCAAAAGAGAACATATGTCATGGATATATGTAGGGAGAACTGAAGTATGTGTAAAATGTTTCATATAATAGATATATACATCCATTCTTTGATTAAAAAAAAAGACACTGCATCATGTAGGATTTGGTATATATATGAACACAATTTTATAATCAACTTAAGAAAAGGCTGTTAACTGTTAATGGACAAATTTATTACTGTATGTAACAAATTTAGCTACTGTATGTAAGATTTATGGTGGGTTTGAGGAAAAATGGAGTACTTCTCAAATATTGTTGGTAAACTTAAACTTTAACTGGTTCTTTATACTGCAGTCTCTGAATGCACAATCGCGGGCTGCACTCATGATGAAGCTCGATCGCAGCGGAACTGCATCAAGGTTTCCCTGGCTCCTGTTACTTATGTTGGTTGATGTAGTTATCAAGGTTTCCACTAAAAACAATTCTTCTTTGCAGCACTGGCCTTACTGCAGTTCCATCTATTCTCGGTGCAACTTCGACCGTCTCTCCGCTTGTTGCTCCTCTTGTACAAGGGGGATTCCCTGCTGTTGCTGGACTCGCAGGGCTTGGTGTAAATGTTCCAGCTGTTGTCGACCCAGTTGGTGTCCCCAGCGAATTTCTACTGCTTAAAAACATGTTTGATCCATCCACAGAGGTCGGTGTAAACATTTCTCTTGTCTGCTTAACATTTTATATCTCTCAAGCTAATTCGTCTTTATACATGTATCTGTCTCGCACAGACTGAACCCGAATTTGATAAGGACATCGAGGAAGACGTTCGAGATGAGTGCTCCAAGTTCGGAGAACTGAATCATATCTTTGTTGACAAGTGAGTGAGCTTCAGAATCCTGAATTTTCTCTCTTTCCGTCTGATCTTTATTGACATTAGATTGTCTGTTGCTCACAAAAACAGGAACAGCATGGGTTTTGTCTACTTGAGATTTGAGAATGCACAAGCAGCAATGGGAGCGCAACGTGCTCTCCATGGAAGATGGTTTGCTGGAAAGATGATTACAGCGACTTACATGGTACATGACTTGTCTCACTTCCAGACTGTTGAATTTCATTTCTCTACTAACGAATCTTCTTCTTTCATGTCCGCAGACTACGGATACTTACGAGGCCAAGTTCCCTCAGAGTAAGTAGAGCTTCATGAGACCGTAAGCCTGGGAAAAATCAGGTTTGTATTCTGGTGGAGCAGAGAAACAGTTCTTTTTTTAGTATGGTCTTTAAAGCATCAGTGAAAGATGGTATTTAAGATAATGAAGCTTTTGTCTTGTGGCTATTGAAGAAATGCAAATGTTCGATGAACGTTTCTTATATTATTAAACTCTCTCGATATTGTTTGTGTTGGTTACTTTCTGTCTTTCATAGATGAGAACCTTTCTTTAAGTTCAATATAGTATCTTGTATTATGCCAACACATTTTAGATCTTAATAAGAACGCTTTATATTTGGGTAAGATTAAAAAAAAAAGTAATTTTTTTAAATAACTTTTTTTTTAGTTTTTGTCACAAAAATAACTCTAAAAAAATAAAATGATCAAAATAGCATTTTTTTAATTTTTTTTTTTTAAAAATTTGAAACATATCTTCAAACTCACCCCTTAACTTTAAACCCTAAAGTCTAAATTAGTTAACCCTTGGGGTATAAATGTATATTTTAAAAAAAATTAGCTTCTAAAAAAACTATTTTGGTCATTTTCTTCCTTAATAACTATTTTTGTGAAGAACAAACTAAAAGAAACTATCTAAGAGAATTTTTCTTAAAAAAAAGTTGACTATTTTTGTATTGTATGTTTTTAAATTTTCATTTTGAACATGTCTTTTAGTCAACGTTTAATTCTTCTGAACCTATTATTCGATTTTTTTGTAGTCTCATCATTCTTCAAATTTTGTAAGTATAATTTATAATTGAAAAAAAGTTTACCAGCTATAGAGTAAAATAATGTATCAAAAACTATACGATGACATGTTAATACATGTCACATGTGCGAAGTAACAAGTAATATGGTGACAACATCACGAATAAATTAAATTGATTTTAATAGAAGGTAATGAGATTAATTTGTGATTAATCAAATTAAAACCTATTAAATCAGGACCCGATCGATCCGACCTTTATATTCACCCATATTCGACTGAAGTAAACAAGAAGTTCTGTAGAAATCAAAAATTTTAGGGTTCATAAGAGAAAAATCGATTTGTAAGAGAGAAATCAAAACAAAGATAAAGAGATGGATCAGGGTGGAGGAAACAACAATAAGCGATGGGGCAAGGCAATGTGCTTTGTTATTGTGGGTTACCGGCGAAAATATCTCAAGCATGGACAAATAAAAATCCGTGTCAAAGGTTCTATGGGTGTGAACGATACAAGGTACACAATTGTTTCTCTGTATATGTTGAATTGTAGTGTTTCTCTGTATAATTTTGTCTTTGTCTTAGAGTGGAGGTGTATGCAAATTTTTTCAATGGTTTGCTGAGGAAGAAGCTTTTGGATGGCAGAAAAAACTTTGATTGAAGCTAGAAACGAAATTCGTGAGAAGAACAAAACTATTGCATAATTGAAGAAGACAATTGTTGAGCTTATAAGTGATTTGGTCAAGAAAGAAGAGGTGGAAGAAGACATCATTAACAGTTTTCTTAAGCTTTAATGGTTTTATTGTAATGCTTAAGACATGTGATTATAATGCTTAAAACATGTGAAAGTAATGCTCAAGACATGTAATGGTCTGAACATCTTTGTAATGCCTTTAACATTAACTGATTTTTCATTGAAAATAGAGTTTGAACTCATTGTTTTGACATCCAAAATAAGCTTCATTGCCACACAAGAGTAATATCATAGATATTCATAAAAAGAGACATATCCGATGACCGAAACAGACACTGAAAGACAAAAAAAGAGACATATCCGATGACCGAAACAGACACTGAAAGACAAAAAGACATATGAGAGACGCCTACGCTTGTTCCTGTGTTGCAAGTGATGCAGTTGAAGATACGTCCTCGATTGCTTGTTCTTGTGATTGTTGTTCCATGTTGAGACGTCTATGCTTTCTGCTTTCTTCAGACTGTAACAAAATAGAATGAGTCAAAACTTAACAAAAACAAAAGCTTGACAATTTCGATGACAATATTTAATAACTTGCTTCTTGAACTCTTCACCACTGTAAAAAGTCTGCCTTAGACTAAAAACGCCATCTAATTCACCTCTTCTAGCCATCTTATCAGCATGTTCCTCTTCTTCATCAGATGACTGCTCCGTATCTGGATATACTTCATCCTCGTCTAGAATCTGATCATCATAGTTTTCATTCATAAACATCTCAACATCCTCTTCGAAATTTCTGTTAATATCCTCTTCATTATCTGATTTATCACTTGCTTGATACTCATCTTCACTCTCTTCTACTCATCTTTAGCCATACACAATCTCGTACAGTGTAACTTTTGTTGCAGAGTGAAAATTGGTATTATACCAATATTCTGTCAACGGTAGCCACTTACTCCACATGTGAGGCTTGTCACTGGTCATACAACGCAAGTAAGTCTCTAAACATTGGTTCACAATCTCGGTTTGACCGTCACTATGTGGGTGATAAGCCGTAGACATGTTAAGAGAGCATCCTTGAAGAGCAAAACAGTTCTTGGCAAAACTCACTAAGGAACACTGAATCACGGTCATTGACAATGGACCTTGGAAACCCATGATGTCTGTAAACCTGATCCAAG
The DNA here is from genome assembly GCA_012274485.2 of Sinapis alba. Classification (NCBI taxonomy): domain Eukaryota; kingdom Viridiplantae; phylum Streptophyta; class Magnoliopsida; order Brassicales; family Brassicaceae; genus Sinapis; species Sinapis alba. Next base: position 31,033 of record MU105710.1, on the reverse strand, counting down.
CATAACTGAGCCACATACATTGCAGTATAAGGATGACTTAAAGCGATAAAGTTTGCTGCCTTGCTCAAGCGATCCACAACAACAAAGATCACTGACTTCCTACATGACCTAAGTAAGCCATCAATGAAATTCATGGAGGTATCAATCCACACAGCTTGCGTGATTGGAAGAGGTTGCAGAAGATCTGGAGAAACCGATTTATAATATTTACACTGTTGACAAATTAAGCAACTCCACAAGTAAAGACAATATCTTTTGCTAATCCTTTCCAATAGAAAAGTCCCTTCACACATTGCATTGTCACATCAAGATCATAATGTCTTCCCTGGCTCAAACAATGCAACCAATCCAATATGAAATTTTTCAAGGAGACACTCTGAGGTTCTACAATCTTATTCTTACTCTTAAGATTCCTTGAGACCATGAGAAGTGTTTCTTAGCCGAAGGATTCTGTTTCAACTCTTCAATAAGATCCTTCACTACTATATCTTCTGTAAAACAGTCTTGTATAGTTGAGCTGTAAGAGGTCTTGCAATGATACCAAAATTCTTTACAAAGCGCCTGTAATAGCCAGTTAGCCCCAAAAATTGTCTCAGCATCTTCAGATTCTTTGGTGGTGGCCATTCACTCACTGCTTTAACTTCCATTGGATTAATGGACACCCCACTTGGTTGAATAAAGTGACCCAAATACTTTACTCTATCAGTATCAAATAACTTGTTCAATCTCTTCGTCTTAAAAACTTCCTCAAAGTGCTTCACATGATCTTTTTTTTTTTTCTTTTTCAGCTCACATGATCTTCTTCAAATGAACTATATATCAGAATGTCATCAAAAATTATGAGTACAAATTTCCTGAGATATTCACTCAAAACATGATTCATCAGCCCCTGAAAAGTGGCTAGAACATTAGTTAAGCCAAAAGGCATCGCTAAGGGCATCTCCAACCCTACTATACTTTTGATCCCAAACTCTATTTTGGAGTAAAATATTCTCCAACCCACTCTATTTTCAATTTGAAAATGGAGTTATGATTAGGGTTACTCCATTTATGGAGTTTACCATTATTCTATTATGAAGTTGAACTTATTTTTATTTATGAAATTGTTCTTTTAGTCTTAAATGTTTTTATTTCATACTTAAATAATATTTAAAATGATACAATAACATGAAAAGAAATATGATATTCTACAAAATATTATTAATAATTTTACTAAGAATTATAAATTAATAAAAATGAAAATTAAATATAAATAATATAAAATAAATATAATATAAAATAAGTGATTTAATAATCTAGTAAATTGATTTTAAAACTACCATGATCGAGAAAGTATTGCCAAATGGAATAAATGAGTTTATTTATCTTGTGTGTCAACATTTCAATTCGATAACATTTGTATTTTTTGAGATTGATATATGCACAAACATTTGGATCTTGTATGAACTTCAAGTTACAAAACAAAACTTTGTTTTCTTCATTATTGTCTTTTAATAATAAATATTTATTTTAAATAATTATATTTTATGAAATTTTTGTAAACACAAAATAGTTGGGTTAGTTGTTAACTTTTTGTACGTTGAATGTACTACTAACAATCATTATTTAATTAAAAATAAAATCATTTGAGAATATTACTTTTTGGAGTAGAAATGGAGTAATACATTGAAGTAAAACTCAACTCTAATGAAGTTACACTATTTTGGAGTAAAAAATGGAGTAATCCATTGGAGATGCTCTAAGTACTCAAAATGACCATTGTGTGTGTTCTGAAAGCAGTTTTCTGCATATCATCTGGTTCCAGTCTCACTTGGTGATAGCCTGCTATGAGATCGATTTTAAAATATATCATTGATCCTCCTAACTCGTCCATCAAATCCTCAATGAGAGGAACATGAAAGCGATCTTTGATAGTCATGTTGTTCAATCTTCTGTAGTCAACACATAACCTCCATGTGTTGTCTTTCTTTTTTACTAAGACCACCAGTGATGCATAAGGGCTAGAGCTAGGCTGTATTGTTCTAGCTTTTAACAGTTCCTGCACCATCTTATCAATCTCATTCTTCTAATGTATTGCATACCTATAAGGTCGTTGATTTACCAAATCAGAACCGTCTATCAATACAATCGTGTGATTGTGATTACGTCTGAAGGGAGGTAAAGTATGTGGTTCCTAAAATATATCACCATACTTTACAACCATCTGTTGTATCTCGTCTGCAACTTAGAACGAGCTTGTTTGAGTCTTCATCACATTGTGGTGCAAAAACTCAGTTGCAATTTCTTCATAAGCGTATATCATATGAAGCTGTATATCATTTTCCTTACAGCTCTCCATCTTCTTAGCCTTAATATCTCTTACTGATCCTGATCCTGCAGTAATACCGTGTATCACTACCTTCTTATGCCCCCAATTGAACTGCATATCTAACTTTTGAAAGTCCCAAGTGATTGGTCCCAACATAGCCAATCACTGAACACCCAATACAACATCATGACCGCCTAAAGGAATCACTATGAACTTCGTTGTGAATTAGTGTCTTTGGAAATTTCATTTAAACTTCTCCACTTTTCATCACACATTGATCTTAGTACCACCAGCGACTGATACTCGGGCTCTCCCAACTTCCTGTAACTTGCAACCCAATAGGTTTGCAATTTTCATATCAATGAAATTATGAGTAGATCCTGAGTCAATCAGAACATACATGGTCTTCTTTCCATGTGTGTCTTTCACCTTCATAGTAGTGTAATTAGTGATACCCGCAATAGCATTAACAGAGATCTAAGCTATCTCACCGTTCTCCTCGTCAGGTACTTCCCACACTTCCTCTGACAATTATGCATTCTCACATTGAATATAGTTGTGGCTTCTTATGCTGTTGATCGTGTGCAACAGAATACTTCTCATCACAATAATATCACAACCCTTTAGCTCTTCTCTAATTCATCTTATTTTGTGATAAAAATAGTACCAATCTTCCTTTATTCTCTCTTGGCGTTGGCCTTTCCTCCTTCTTCACATTAAGCACTCCTCTCTATTGATTAATTCAACTGATGCTTATTATACCCTCCATTACTCCTCATATCTCTCTGAGGATGTGCTTTTCATACAATCTCCCAAACACAAAACATTGACGCGTTGACTGAGGACTAAACATCCTGACATGCATTTGAGTGTCAAGACGAAGACCTGCTAGATACGCGCTCAATAAATACTCCTCATGTAGCTTCAAGCGTGTTCTGATAAGCTCAAACTTCACATTCTAATCTGTAATGCCTACTATGTCCTTCAATTCCTTGGAAGGAGGCCTTCTTCGCCTTCTACCTAAGCTGCGCAGGAAAAGCCCAAAGCCAAGATTATTTTCTCGACTCTGTTCATTAAAGTTTATAAACTCTACCATAAGATCATCCAGAACTTCCTCAAAACGTTCTTTGAGTCTACTTTTGTATTCTCTCCAATTACTCAACACGATCGCATCAACATCTTCATGTACTAATGCCATATGCCAAGTAGCTGCTTCACCATCAAAATGCATCGACGCTATTCCAACTTTCTTTTCCTCAAGAGTATTATCAATCGCAAAGAACTGTTCAGATTTAATCAACCACTCTTTGAATTTGTTCCCATCAAATTTTGAAAAGTCAATCTTGTCATACCTGAGTAATTAGGTTGATGAAACGGATGATAAGTTTGATTCTGCTCATTTTGATTCTCCATCATACCTTGCGTCTCTCCATTTCCAAACATATGACTTGTTGATGGATGACTTGATTGGTTTGTCAACTTCGCTAACACCGTCATTATTTGACGCATCTCCTCTTCTCTCCTCTAGTTCATTGCTCTCATCACATTCTCTATCGCGCCAAATCTGTTCGCAATCACACAATCCAATTTCCTTGCTCCAGTTCCTTTTAACAACGCATGAGCTCTCGTTTCCGCCATTGATTCTGATCACTCCGAGGATACGATGGCTCTGATACCATTGATAAAGGACATCACTCCTTTATGATTGATTCAATGTTTATAAAACACAGAATCGTAGTTGACGAGTAAAGATCCAAAAGAAGAAAGATCTTAAAACATCAATGGACCAAATGAAAAACTTTTATTAGAAGTCCAAAAGATTGAGAAAGTTTACAAATGACTTTCAAATGAATCTTAAATGATTACAAAAACTTTGTTTATATTATGTTTCTAACAGAAAGATGAACTCGCCCAATCACAAGATGCCACATGTCAGCTCATAAGCTCATTGTAACAACCTTCCAACGAGTTCCTCCTCATCTAAACGTCTTCCACATGTCATCTACTTTGTATGTATCAGTTGTTGGGTTCCTCCTAGATGGAGAAAACTCATTGGGTTTGGTTGGTGATAACCAAACTTGGAAGTTGGGCCATTGGTATTAGTCCATGAGATTAGTATTTGGGTTTGGGGGTTAGTGAGACACTATATAAAGTCTCTTAAACTATTTCTGTGGTAAAACAAGACACAAGACAAGAAAAGAAAGAATAGTACTCAAGCAGACTCTTAAGACAAAAGAGAGAAAAAGAGAGAAGAAGACAGATTTTGTCTGAGTTTGTCAAGGCAGGTTTGGAGGGTCAAACGGATCCTGATCGGGCTGATATGTCGTGGGAAACGTCTTCAGTCAGTGGGCTAGAGGTTCACCGAAGGGATTTTGATTTCAACAGTTGGATCTTCTGTTGTCTTGGTTTTCGTGAAGCTGGTTGTCATAGTTCTTCAGCAGTACTGTCTTGAGTGTTTGGTAACTCCGACGGTGAGATCTTCTCTGATTGAGCTGAAATTTGGCAGAAGTGTTGTTGATTTGTTCATCTTAAATTTATACGGTGGGATTAGTCTCTTATTGCCGGAATCCATGTGAGATGAGGTCGTTTGGTTGCTGCCAGTTTTGAAGCTTTGTGTTGCTCTCTTGTTGTTGTAGTTCTTGTGTTGGAGATAGCTCTTTGTAGCTAGAGTCTCTGTTCTGTTCAGGTTGTTGAACAGGGAGGACGTGGTTGTACTCATACCCATTTATATAGTGAATTTTTAAGTGGACTACGGTCCCATTGGTTTTTCTTTCTTACATCGAGAAGGTTTTCTAACGTAAAAAGTGTTTATCTCACTTAAATTATTGCTTATTGTTTAGCCTGCCATCATCGAAGTATTTTCCTCAAAAGTTTACATAAGGTCAAGGGAACATGATCATACATTGCGCTGCGCGTATCTCTTTTTCCCCAAAATCAGTTTCCTCACCAAATATGCCTTGATTATCGATGAACGCAGCAGTGCGAATTCAACTTTGGTTGGTTTTAAGCTTATGTTGGCTAAGATTGCGCCAAAGCTTTTCTAAGCGCTGAGTGAGGTAGGAGCTGACTGCAATGAATTCAAGCATCTTCAGCAGCAACAATACAAGCCACAAAGGAGCTGGATATATACCAACGACATTCCCAACGAACCAAGTGAAGGTTTGTGGATTTTTACTATTATAAGTTTCAAACTCGGATATGTCTGAATGCGTGTGTCGGAGTTTTTCTTTCTTTTTCTTAATTACACAACAATTGAATGATCCTGAGTTGTAACCCCACTGTGTTGAAATTGTTCCCTTTGATTAAACCAAAAAAGGAAAAAAAAAAGAACAAGAATAATGTGAAAAGAGCAACAAGTCAAGGAGCTGTTGAAAGTTGCTGTAAAAGTATTTGAGTTCACTTGTTGTAGTAGCCTAAGTATAAGTCAAAAAGTATGGGAAATGTATGAGAATTAGAACTCCTAAGTCAAGAAAATAAGACTATGAAATGGAGAAGATCGAGAGTGTTTATTTTCTTGTATAAATATGTGTGCAATATTGTGTGAAAACATCCTCGAGATCAATATAAAATGTAGACATGAAAATTGTTCTCTCTTCTCTCTATAACATAAAGAAAAGTGAGAGTAAAGAGAGTGTATGTGTGCTTGTGTTATGATGAAACACAAGACAAAACAAAGAGTGAACAAGACATAAAAACAGAGTTGGAGTTGCGTGAGTTAACAGAGGTGAAGCCAAGCAAAATCATAACAATCTGCTCCAGCAGTATTGGCAAATGATTTTGTTTTGGAACTTGCTTAAAAGTTATAGGGGTGCACTACAACACTTGTTTTGTCATTAGTTGTCAAATAACTTCTAACAAAGATAATTTCTAGTGAAGATTTTTGGCTTTTATATATGCTTCTTTGTCCCATGAGAATCTGATATTCCTTTTTATTATATTTCTTGAAATGGAAAGATGTTTGAAGTGTAATTATGCATAAATTAATGGTTCTTTTTCCCTGTAAAGAACACCCATATTGATAGCTATGGGAACATGTTCCTTATTGGTTTTGGTAAGGGTTGATGTGTTGGTGATGATGAGCGCTGTGATTCATCTGAGGATCAAGTAGGTGATGATGATCGCCGTGATGGTGGTGATCATCATAGTGTTGATAGTCAACTTCGTTCTTTTCGTTTTGCATGGAGCCTGTTGCCATCTGATCATCATGCCATCCTCTGGATGTGTTCCGGGTTATTTCCAGCAAAGAGTTCCTCACATGTTCAGCTGGCACCATCTCGCTATCGGTTTTCTGTATACACGGAGACCAAAAAAAAAAGAACCATTTAGTTTCTGTATGTTCTGTTTTGTTTCTTCATTCCTCTGTAGATCATACCTCGACTTTAAAGACATTAGAGACAAGACTGAGGAAGCGAGTGGTGTTAGCATTTGTAACTTCAAGTCCCAAAGAATCAAGTGCCTCCATTAGCCTTGTGAAGCCTCCTGGTTTGTATTCACAAATCACCTTTACGAAAAACTCTCTGCCATCTAACTGAGCCACGTCCACCTGTGGCTGATACCATTAAAATGAGTTGTTAATAGTTTCAATAGAGAAGGTGAGAGTTTAGGTTCTATATTATTATCCCCTAACCTCCATTTCTTGTCCTTTATCATTGGCATTCTCAAGATCAACATCTTGTTTCAGGTTAGGAACATTAGAGTTACACGAAAGCCCCGGGTGAAACCCAGTGACTACAGTCCCGTTCAGGCTCATCCCTGCTTGCTGCCTATTTGATCCATCCTCAGTCTCTGAATTCTCTTCAAGCTCGTCTTGAAGCTCCTTTGCCTCATTCTGCAACTCCTTAACGTAGTTGATCGCGTCACCAAGAATCGATGCCCTATCCAACTTCCATGCCACAATAAAAACTAGTTTCAGACAAAGAAACAAACCCTTTACAGTAAAACCGTAGATACATGTTACCTTGGTTATCCTAGGAACAAGAGACCGAAGAGCATAAAGCCTATCGTTTAGCTTCTTCCTCCTCCGTCTCTCAGCCAACAGGTTCTTGGCCTGAGAATGCTTTCCTGTCTTCTTCTTGTACTTTGGATCATCTTCATCATCAATCTGGTCGCTACAATCCGAACCAGTATCCAACCTTCCGTTCTCGTTCATTTCTTTATCATTAGCAACTTGTTGATCATTCACAAGCAAGCTAGGCTCGCCCATCACCGACATCCCATCTTCTGTGCTAAATGGGTTCATGCCCATCATCTCCTTGCTACCATTCTCCTGTAGATACCCTAAGTCTTGGTGATGATAATCACTCTTCACCTTCAAGTGTTGTTGTGCCTCGTAATCACTCATCTGAGTCAAGAAGTTGAGCCGCATTTGATCGGTAGATATGTCGTAAGGCGATGGGAGATTCATCATTTCTTCATCCTTTGAACCCTTTTGGTGGATGTCACCAGATAACATCCCATATGGCTTCGACTCGACCTCATCCGCTACCATCATGTTCATCGTAACGGTTTCATCCATCAACATGTTGCAATTCCCCAATACAAAATCCACAACGTTCTGATCTTCAGCGACCTATACATCCGTACACACATCATCACGAACAAGCACGTCCAGTTTTTAACCAAAACTTGTCATAGCTAAAGACACGATAAATATACATGTCTGGTCGTAAAGAGCTCCACTAATCCTCCCGGTATAGGAATCAAAACCCTTGTACAGATCGTTTCCTGGATTTCGCAAATACTAAAATATTAATTAAGAGCTCTTGTTCATGTTTTTGAAAATGATATACAGTAAAACCACCTCAATAATGTTGGACTACACCAAAACTATAATTTTTTATTAATTTATAGAAATTATTAATTTATCTATGTATTAATTAAACCAAAAATTCAATTTAGAACTATAAAATTATATTATTTTATAGAAATTTATAATATATTTAATTTATAGAATATTAATTTAAAGAGGTTATACTGGATAATACCTGCATGAAACCTGGTTCTGAGCTCTCACTCAACCAACCGGTCTGGTTAGTCAGAAGAGTCTCCGCATATATCCTACAACAGAGTCCATGTTTCCATCTCTAGATGTATCATATGAAATAGTATATTAATGTGTGCCAAGTCTAATATGATGATACCCGGAATCAAGAGGGATGGAAGAAGGAAGATGGGCAAGAAATTCACAAGATTTGGTTCGAGGATGATGAAACATAACATCCCTACAACCTTCGAAGCTAAACTCTTCGGTTCCATTTTCCTCTATGAGTTGTGTTCCACCACAACAACATCCCATCCACTTCACAAACCTGTCTCCTCCCAAACCAAAAAGTAGTAATGTGATGTAAGAGGAAAGATAGAGAGATAAATTTTTAAAAACTTTATTGTACTGAAAGAGTCAAATCAAACCTTTGGTCTTCGTTTAGTCTCCAAAGAACACAATAGTCCCAAGCTCTTGCACCCACAAGAGGCCTTAGTTTCTCCAACAAGTTTTGCATACTACTCTCCATTCTCTCCAAATATCTACACCAAAATAAGAAAAGAATAAACTTTCAAAAATTGGACAAGTTCCCTTCAAACTCTAAACCAATATAGTGCCAATATTTTTAGTGGTTTTGTTCGTTAACAAAGGAGAAATTTGAGATGACATAAGGAATTAGAAAGACAAAACGTATCATTTACATGATTTTAAACTAATGTGAGAGCTCAAATATCATGAAAAGAAATAAGATAACAAGAACTTACACAAGATTCTTGGAAGGAAAGATTCTTCAAAAATCTTGTGACAAGATAAAGCAAAAACAGCTAAGTAAGAAGATAAGAGACTGCAAAAAAAGAAGAAGAAACAATAGAAGCTAACTACATACATACATGGTTGTGCTTTCTGTGTAAAATAACGTCACCAACAACTTAGATTTATATATATGTGTGTGAAAATAGCTGTGTATAGTTTTCTTTTTTCTCTCTTAGGAGAGATTGAATGTGGCTTTGGTAGGTGAAGTGCAAGACATGCATGACGATCATGTATATATGTGTATACGTATATATGAGATATAGATAAACTAAATATATTAAAAAGAATTAGAATGATGAAAGGCGAAGATTGCATGAGCTAAGGTAACGTGCAAAACCCTAACTACCTTTGTTGAGAGCTTCTCTCGTAGTTCCGTTTAGGTTATGCATTCTTCTTTCGGTGTCTCAACTACTATTTCTCCTTTTTCTATTAGAACAGGTTTAAACCTTTTGTAGTCCCGTTCGAAACCATTGATTACCTGAAAGCACTTCTTACTCATTGGGAAAATGGGTTTTAATTTCTGAAAGTATTTACAATCAGCATATTAATTTAATACTCTCTCTGTTTCATAATAAGTGTCATTTTAAGTTTATGCACACGGATTAAGAAAATATTTAATTTTGCATATTTTCTATATAAAAACATCATTTCCCATACACCTAACCATATTTCAACCAATAGAAAATTAAACTGGAAAATAAAATTCATAAATTTTGCATTGAAATGCGAAAACGATACTTATTTCGTAACAAAAGAAATTCTTTAAAAGGACACTTAATATGAAACGGGGGAAGTATCCAATTATTCGTTACACACGAATTTATTTTCTAACAACTAATAATTAACTGCACAGAAATTAAAAAGAAACAGTCAAACGTTAAAGAGGAATGATACTTTTCATTTATTTAGACTGTTGATTAATTTAATCCTAATTATGCAGATTCAATGATTAGCTGATAAATAAATCTACACATACTCCCTCTGTTTCAGATTAATTGTCGTTGTAGAGTAAAATTTTCGTTACAAAATAAGTGTCGTTTTATAGTTTCAATGCAAAATTTATTGACTTTTTATTCTAATCTATTTTTATATTGGTTGAAATGTGGTTAGGTGTATTGGTAGTTGTATTTTTATTTTGAAACTATGTAAAATTAAATATTTTCTTAATATGTGTGCCCAAGTCTAAAACGACAACTAAAATGAAACGGAGGGAGTACATTCGAGTATTAAATATGCAGATTGCAAACACTCAAGGAATAACAAAAAAAAAAATATTTTTTTCCGTTATGATCCATATAAGTTTTTAAGTAAAGAACACCATATATTTTCTAAAAATCCAAGTTAAGAAGATGTCTCAAGTTGAACATGACTAATATACGATATGATAAGAACATTAAGTCATTGTTAACTACGAAGCAAAGAGTCATCATGAGTGAGAGAGAGGAGAATATCAATGTGAAGAAAATTAAGAAACATGGGAAATGAGTTAAAATGAGATTTTTTTTTGTCTGCTTTTTTTTTTTTTAAAAAACAAACAATTACGGCTAACACGTGTTAGTGGGGCCTACGAACAGTTCAAGAGACGATTCTTATTTAAGAGTTTTTGAAACAATCTCTTGCAATGTTCACGGACCCACATATCAGTGAGGCCCGCGAACAGTGCAAAAAACTCCTTAAAACCCCGGATAATGATGCTCTAATAGAGGCCAATGTCAAACATTGAAGCTCAACCAACACTAGGAGAAATTACTCAACTCATTTTAGAGCACACCGTGAAGAAGGTACTGAAGATACAATACAGTAGAGATTAATATACCCGATGGAGACACACAATCACTCTTTGAATCATTACACCCAAACCATGATGAACGAAGCAACACATATCTGAGTGTTATATTCTCAACTTATCAGAAGCGCATAATGTATTAGATTCACGTTAAAATTCATTATTGGTTAAGAGTTATTCAACTTCTTAGCTGGATGATTTTTGGTTTGACTTATTTAAGAGATCACAAATTTAATCACTTGCAAACTAGATTTTGGCTACCAAGAGACATATTAGAACATTCAGGAGAGTTATATAGCGTCTTCCCATGCACCAACAAACACAAGATCATGCAAACTAAGTTAAAAAATCACTTTCCATATGTAGATCTTTTTTACTTATTTCTCATACGTCTATATCTTCACTATTTATTAGAGATATGTTGGGCCGAAAGATATGTATCTTATGGACCAAGGCTGTGAAACCTATAAAGACTCTTAAAACTAAAAGGAAAGACTTGAAAAACAAGTTGATCTCAAAATATTCTTAGCATATTTACTTTAAGTGTTTTAGGAAAGCATTAATTGGTGTTAACATTATGTTAATGTTACTATTAAATATATGCATCTTGTATTCTCATATCAAACACAACACAATAATATTCGTATTCTATCATATTTTACATGATATCAGAGCAGTCGATTTTTAGGAATCAAAATTAAAGCTTCCGCAATTTTTAAGATTTGATGATTATGATCATCGTTGGTGTTGGCGATGTTGAAGAAGATGGTGATGATGCCGATGATGAAGAAAACGTGGTAATGTGAGTGTGGTTGCTGGAGTTTGGTGTTTTTTTAGTTAAAAATAAATTATTAGGTTTATTTTCTATTTCTATTTAATTACGTGCAATAGTTATGGTTTAGGTGTTAGCTGAGTGCAAGAAATCTGAAAAGTCAAAGTGGATCTATGGGTTTGTAGTTTTTACATGGGTTACTTCTTTTGTTAGAGATTATTTTATAGTTTAGAATTTCTCAAGATGTTTTGTGTTATATTCCATAGTTTGGGATGTATTGGTTATAGTTTAACCATTACGGGAGAGTTTTTTAGTTACACTCATGTTCTTAGGTCAATTTTAGTCTGATTTATAGACTGTCCAAGTAAAGGACGATTGTTTGTGGAGCTGTAGTTGCGCCAATGAATGTATTCCTATTGTCAAGACCAAAGAAGAGCTCAAGTTTTCACCCCTTGTTTAGAGTTGAAGTTTATTCCCGAAGGAACCTACTGATTCGTTTTCTTCGATATAGTGTCCACGACATACATGGTCTACTTTGTAATTGCAGATTTGCATGTTGCATCCCACATTTGTTGTGCGGAGGAGTATTAGAGATATGTTGGGCTGAAAGATGTGTATCTTACGGACCAAGACTGTGAAGCTCGTGAAACCCATAAAAACCCTCAAAAAACTAAAAAGAAAGACTTGAAAAACAAATTGATTTCACGATATTCTTAACATATTTACTTTAAGTGTTTTAGGAAAAGCATTAATTGGTATTAACATTATGTTAATGTTACTGCTATATATATGCATCTTGTGTTCTCATATCAAACACAACACAATAATATTCATATTTTATTATACTTTATACTATTGCTCCATTCTAGAAGTTTACTCCTGGTCATGCTCAAGCTCTCAAGATTCAAGAAATAAGCATCACTCAAAGTTTCCTTATTTAGACAGATTACACCACAATCTTGACCAACGTTCATATTCAATAAATTTGATTTATTTGTTTTTAAACCTTTTGGAACGTTAGAATAGGAACAAAGGTAGAAGCTCTTAAATTTCGTAAATTACAATCTTATATCATAATGTTTACCCTCGAACAATGTTTGTAGAAATTTGCTTTAGATGATTTTTTGTAATGCTGTCTATATATTAAATACTTCAAATGCTTATAGAGAAATAATTTAGGATAGACTTTCAGAAGTTTTTATCACAAATATAGTTTCTAATGAACAAAATCACAAAAATATTTCATTAAAAAGGTAAATATACACTTATATCCATAAAGTTAACTAAGCTAGACTTAGGGTTTAGAGCTACTAAGGTTGTTTTTTTGGATTAAGGTTTAAAATTTTAAAAATAAAAATTAAAAATTTGAAAATAATTTTTTAAAAAATAGTTTCAAAAGGAATTTTTGAAAAAAATAAAAACAAATTGTGAAAATGTTTTTTGAAAAACTAAATTTTTATAAAAAAGTTTAAATTTGAAAACATATAATTCAAACCTATAACTTTTATTATTATTATTATATTTTTATATATTTATATATCTAGGGTATAAGAGTCTTTTATATTTTTAATAAAATATATTGATCATTTTCTTCCTTGAAAACTTTTTTTATGACAATTTTTTTTTTAAATATATATATATGAGAGAATTGCCCAAGTTTATATTCAAGAATACATTAATGTAATGCTCTCTTTATTAATTCTTTGTAATGTTCTATTTAGATGATTTTTTTACTTCAAATTTTTATATGGATCATAACAGATAATAATGTTTTTCTTCAACTATTTGCAATATGTATATTTAATAATCAAGTACTAATGCACATATTTATTCTCTAATTAACCATTAACTGCGGAGTATCAACATCAATTTAGTCAACCATTAAAATAGATGGACACTATTATCTTTCTGTTTGTTTGACTATGGTTGACTATTTCATTCATAATTTTGTGCAATTAACGATTAGTTAGAGAATAAATCTACATAAACAATATTTATGTATTAAAAATGCCAATTGCAGATACTTGATGAATTAAAATCTTATTTTCTTCTTACTCTTTAAAAGGAGGTTATTCAAAGAAGAATTTGTATGGAATTTACTGATTTTAAATGTTGATGAACTTTTAAAAGTTAAGTAAATTTAACAAATATTTTACATTGATTTTTATTGATCTTCATAGATTTGCTTACTTTTTTTCAAAAAGTATCCTTCTAAGGTAATATATAAAAGTTTTTTTAAAACAGTTTCCAATTTTTTAAAAAGCTCTCTCTACATAGTGATGATGGTCAGAGATGATGTACAAGATCAAAGATGATGTGACACAAGTCCCTGAGAAGTCTTCGTGGCCTAATCAAGTCGCAAGATCGAGATCAACTCTTGAGGGATAATAACTTGTAGCCATCTCGGACCTCATGTTGCTACGTACGATTGGAAGAGATGTTCCTTAGTAACACTAGTACCGATGAGTTGAGCCACCTCATTCCTTTCTTCACCCAAATGATCCAATCTCCACTCCTAAAAGACACAAGGAGATGATGAATGTTTTGGAAAAGATAAATGAGTGATAGGGTTGTTCTATGTGTGGAAGAAAGCTTGCCTAAGCTATTGAGATGATGTTTCAAATATCATTTTCTTCACCTGCAGGAGAAAAATAATTCCACTGCCCATGGCAACGACAGGAGCTGCGCCCCGAAGAATGAGTTGGTAGTCTAGTAGAAAGAAGGATCGTCGGCCATGAAAGACATGTTTCCACCACTAATGCTTACGCTATTCTGCCAAGATGATGACGTTCAAGCTTCGCTGCTTCTTGTTATGATAAAGACATGTTATAAACTCTAAGAACATCTGTAACACCCGTTTTTTTTCAAAATAATATAATACATAATAACTCTGAAATCTCCATTTATTAATCTTCATAGATCATCTCCAAACACCATAAATCTCATAAATAGCAATAAATCTCGTAATGAAATAAATCCGATAAAAACATAAAACCGAAAGTCTGCAAAAGAAATGAATAAAACTCCCAAAAGCACCAAATCCGATAGCAATCACTCCTGCTCATCGGTCTCACCTGAAAGGGGGAAATAAGGAGGGGTGAGTAACAGGGGAGTCACTCAGTGAGGTATGGGATGCTAAACCGCAAACCACTGACTTAGTACATAGCACTACGACTATGTAAACCTAGATCTAGCATGAAACAAGCACAGTGTCTACACCACAAAGAACAATCCATATACATCTAGTCCAACTAACACCCATGCGCTCATAGTACACAGCTACTCCCTGCACCGCGCATTTCCTCATAAGGATATATAGATACCCGCTGCGTCGATACTACAGTATGTCTCCGTACCCCCGCACTCAACCACCCGCTGCGTCGATAATACAAACGTCTCTGTACCCCCGCACTCAAATCCCGTTGCGTCGCTAGTACAAACGTCTTTGTACCCCGCACTCAATCACCCGCTGCATTGATAGTACAAACGTCTCTGTACCCCCGCACTCAAAACCCACTGCGTAGCTAGCTCAGACATCTCTGAACCCCCGCACTCGCACATAGTCCCTAATATATATCTATTTATATATATATATATATATATATATATATATATATATATATATATATAANATCCTCTATTATCCTATTTCCGGTTTAACAATCAATAAAAATAATAAACAAGACCCGCAAGCAGACTCAATTCACAGAGACGGATCATGAAATCAGGACAGTGGTAGCTATGAACTCCAAATGCTCAATCAGACTCCAAATCTGAAATCAGGACGAAAAATCGAGTCAGAACGTCCTTTGAACGGTCAAAAACGGATAAAGGGCAGTTTGGTTAAAGTCAAGATAAAGTCAACGGTCAAGGTCAACGGTCAACCCGGTCAACCCAGTCAACCCGGTCAATGACCCGACCCGACCTGGTCAAACCGACCTGACCCGGCCCGACCCGCGACCTAACCCGGCCCATTGCCAATTCGGCCCATTTCCCAAACCAAACCGGCCCAATTAACCTAACCAGCCCAATTGCCCTTAACCAATTCGATTTCAATTAAACCAGGATAAAATCAATTGCAAATCGGTTTACTCCTAACCAGAAATTAAATGAATTGCAAACCGGTTTACACCTAACCCGAAATCAATTGCAAACCAAAATCAATTGCAAACCGAACCGGCTGACTGGTCAACCGGGTTGACTCGCCGAGTTGACTCGGTCGAGTCACCGAGTCACCGGCGAGTCCCCGACGGCCGGTCGCCGGCGACGGCAAGGGGCGGTGGTCCTTACCGGAAAATTACCGGCGGCGACACGGCGGCGGCTTCCCGGCGGCGGACGGACGGTGGTCGGAGACGTATGCTCCAGTGGACGGCGGTCGGCGGCGGTGCCGCATGGGCTACACGCGCGGCTTCTCCGGCCGTCTACGGTGGTGCGTGAGATGCACGCGCGGGACAAAGCGAGTCCATGGTGGCGCGTGAGGGCGCGTGAACGGCGGTCTGGGGCTGCGCTTCCGGCTCCGGACTCCTATCGACGTCACGAACACGATGGTGGCCTTGGATTTGCGAAATACCACACAGTTAGAGAGATACGATCGATTTACTAAACGCCCGAAACTTGATCAATCGGAAAAGGTGGTTCCGGTAGTTACCTTGGGCGTGAGACGGTGGTTGGATGTCCGATATCCTATTTCCGGTTTAACAATCAATAAAAATAATAAACAATACTCGCAAGCAGACTCAATTCACAGAGACGGATCATGTTTTGAAACTAGACAATTCATAATAGCAGTACTAAACTAGTTCGAGATTTAACGGAGTAACCCTCACCTTAGCAACTTGGAGAAGTGGTAGCTATGAACTCCAAATGCTCAAACGAACTCCAAATGCTCAAACAGACTCCAAATTTGGAATCAGGACGAAAAATCGAGTCAGAACACCCTTTGAACGGTCAAAAACGGATAAAGGACAGTTTGGTCAAAGTCAACAGAAAGTCAACGGTCAAGGTCAACGGTCAACGGTCAACTCGGTCAACGACCCGACCCGATCCGAGACCCGACCCGGCCCGACCCGCGACCTGACCCGGCCCATTACCCAAACCAAACCGGCCCAATTAACCTAACCAGCCCAATTGCTCTTAACCAATTATATTTCAATTAAACCAGGATCAAATCAATTGCAAATTGGTTTATTCCTAACCAGAAATTAAATCAATTGCAAACCGGTTTACACCTAACCCGAAATTAATTGCAAACCGAAATCAATTGCAAACCAAACCGGCTGACTGGTCAACTGGGTTGACTTGTCGAGTTGACTCGGCCGAGTCACAGAGTCACCGGCGAGTCCCTGACGGCCGGTCGCCGGCGACGGCAATGGGCGGTGGTCCTTGCCGGAAAGTTACCGGCGGCGACGGAGGCGCGGCGGCGACATGGCGGCGGCTTCCCGACGGCGGACGGACGGTGGTTGGAGACATATGCTCTGGCGGACGGCGGTCGGCGGCGGTGGCGCGTGGGCTACACGCGCGGCTTCTCCGGCCGTCTGCGGTGGCGCGTGAGATGCACGCGCTGGAGAAAGCGAGTCCCCGGTGGCACGTGAGGGCGCGTGAACGGAGGTCTGGGGCTGCGCTTCCGGCTCCGGACTCCTCTCGACGTCACGAACACGATGGTGGCCTTGGATTTGCGAAATACCACACGGTTAGAGAGATACGATCGATTTACTAAACGCCTGAAACTTAATCAATCGGAAAAGGTGATTCTGGTAGTTACTTTGGGCGTGAGACGGTGGTTGGATGTCCGATCTCGACTCTAGACCTGATGATGTCGACGGTACGTTCTCAGATCTCTCCGACGGCTCGATTTCTGCAGAGGTTTGACGCTTAGAGTTTTCTGAATAAAATAATCTGCAGAGACTGATATTTAAAGAAAATACCTAGAGTTTCAGGGTTGGCAAACGGGCCTTGCTGGGCCCTAGGAAGTGGGTCGTTACAACATCATCGCTGCTTTTTTTCTTTGTACGTGTCACATTTTTCTTGTTACAGTTTGGAAATAAGTGAGCAAATGTTGAAATTATTACTAGTTTGTCTAACGTTACGGAATCAAAAGTGTGTTTTTATTATATGGATTTTAAAAATCTTATGGATATGCATCATATTTTCAAAGGTGAGTCCCATGAGTAAAAAAATTAACGAATTTATATCCCAATACCAATAGAGTTTTGATAGAATTGTAAAATCAATCATAAGTAAATTTTTCGAATAATAAAGTATTTTGAATGGATTTCAAAAATCTTTAAACCAATAACAATGGAGTTTACTATGATATTAAAAATTCATACACCAATAATGATGGATTTTCAAAATTTTATAATTCATCTAGAATTCTTTTTTTTTGAACAAACAGAGTTAGGGAGGTTCGAGAAGGCAAACTTAGCTAAAGCATGAGCTTCAGTATTCTGAAGCCTGAGAACATGAAGAAAAGAAATAGATGAAAAACTATTATAAAGGTACACAATATCGAGCATCACTCCATGTGCTTCAACTGAGTTCGCTCGTGAAGAGATAGTGGTGATAAGAGACTGTGAATCTGACCAGATAGTCAACATTCGTAATCCCAAGTTGACTGTCTCCAAGAGGGCATTTTTAACCGCTAAAGCTTCTGCTATAAAGACAGAGCCGACATGGCAGCGGTTTGTTGAAGTTTGATGGAAAATGGTGTTAGACGAGTGCTTGAAAATGCAACCAAAACCTCCTCCTCTTGTGGTTGCATTCCAAGCAGCGTCTACAAAACATTGGTTCGTCTGAGTTGACCCACATTGCTGTTGTACTTTGATCTTTACTTTTGGTGCAAGTGTTAAGGGTTCTGCGGCCTGTTCTGCCTGCCAGATTCTTGCTTCTTTAATCGCGAGTATACCTACCTCTTGTTCACTCATTACTACATGACCCATGAGATACCAAAAGACCCATGAGAACAGCGCAGTGGCGTTTACACCAGTAGGTGGCAGGGTGGTCATGCGCTGACAGGCTAGGAGCAGCGAGGTAGTAGTTGAGAGTGACCCAGGGTTCGGCTAGCTTATTAATCACAGGGATCAGATTCCAGACCTGAGTCGCAAAGGGGCATTGGAAGAACACATGGCATTCAGTTTCCAGCACTCCGTACCTCTTGCAATGGCCATCTATTTCCATTTCCCGTCGATTTAAATTCTCGTTCACTGGTAGGGCTTTGTTTTTGATTTTCCAGAGAAAATGTTTAAGTTTAGGAGAAGTTTTTACTCCCCACACGAGTTTCTTCCAGTCAAAGGAGAGGTCATTTTCTCCTACAATCAGTTTGCACAAAGCGTAACCCATTTTCGTCGAGTATGGGCCTGACTTCTCAGGAAGCCAAACAATCTCATCTTCCATGTTGAATTGGCTCAGGGGTATCGCTCGAATTTGCTCCTCATACTGAGGTAGGTGGGTTCGTATTGCAGCAATGTTACAATCAGCAGAGTGAGAGTCGATAAGGTCGGATACTCACAGGTTCATGTTACTCTTCGTTGGGGGTGGGGGGGCAATGGGGACTAAAGGCTGAGTTTTTGACAACCAAGGTTGTGACCAAATATTAATGCTATTTCCAATCCTACCACCCATCCTAAACCTTTGAAAGCATTTCCCTCCTTGCTAACACTCCCCTCCACCCGTGAGAAGGAGCTTATGATGTTGAGGCTCCAAAGAACGAAGTTGAGTGACAGTATTTTCCTAAAAGTGTTTGGGCTAGGAGGGACTGGGGAAACCTTAGAACTCTCCAAGCTAACTTGGCCAAAAGAGTGTTGTTGAATTGTTTGATTTCTTTGAATCCAAGCCCAGCTGTGTTCCTATGCAGTGTCAATTTTTTCCACGATACCCAATAAAGCTTTTGTATATCTGGCTTGACATCCCACCAAAAGCGCATTAGAACTGTCTTGATTTTCTTACATAGAGACACTGGTAACTTAAAACAGTACATCGCGTAGGTAGGCATGGCCGCTAAAACAGCCTTAAGTAAGACTTGTTTGTCAGCGGCATTAAAAAACCTTGTTGTTCAGCTGTGAGATCTTTGTCGAATCCACGTCGGCGATTCCAGCGAAAATGTCCTTCTTTTTCCGGTTAAAATGTTCTGAGAGGCGTAAGTATTTCCCAACACCTCCATCACCATCAATATGTATTGTAGATTTACCCTTCTTCTAGCTTCAATCAGTGTCTTTGCAGAGAAGGTTATTGCTGATTTCAGTAAATTGATGCTCTGTCCGGAAACAGCTTCATATCTTTCTAGGATTTTGACAAGTTCCGTACAAGTTCTTTGATCACTTTTACAGAAGAACATTGTGTCGTATGCGAAGAGTAGATGATTGAGGGCCGGTGATCGTCTAGTCACTTTGATGCCATCCATCTTGCCTTGTTCCTGAGCATTTAAGCACAATCCCGATAGTACAGAGCATAAGATAAACATATACGGAGATAGTGAATCTCCTTGTCGTATTCCACAAGATGGAATAACACATCTTTGCACACTGCCATTGATCAGGAAAGAATAGAAAACAGAGCTGACACATTGTTATTGGTTAGTGTTTTACCAATAATCCCCCTAAATTCTTTTATGTTTTTTCCTTATTAGTTTTATTATTGTACTTAGTTAGTTTTTAATTCTCAAAAATCTCTAAAACAAGAAAAACAATTTAAGCGGATCGGTTCTAAAATTTTGAGGATCACAAACATTTTAAAATAAATTTTAATAAAAAATTGTACAATTGAAATATCATAAAATATATATATATATATATATACTAGATTATAAAAATTGGGTAGGCTCAAGATGTCGCTGAGTTTAAGTTGTCACTGATTTTTTATAGTTCGGGGTAAATATGCTTATCTCATATGACTTGAGAGATAAATTGTGCACAATAATTGCATGTACACATGCTAAATTAAATGAGCTGACAATGACGTAGATCTATTATGAACAGAATTAATACTTAAGTTATCCATATCTATACACATGTTACATGTATTACAATTATTTACGTAAATATGTTTAATTTTAGTGGGGAAATTAAAGCTGGGGCTGGCTTTGTCTCCTAATCAATATCCATAGACCCTACCAACTATCCAGCTTTTATGAAGTTGTAATTCCGATTATGTAACAAACCACTCCCATAGTCCGACGTAAGTTTCTGCATCACGCATGTCTCTCATCATAAATGAATGCAATGATAAACTACTGGACCAAGAGAATTTGTACAGACAACCTTCACATCATATACTGGGATTCTAAACTTATAAGCTGTCAAGTTTGTCATGATTCCAGTAGTTTATCAATGTTTTGATGCTTATTTTTATTCCACAGAAAACACATTTTTGTAGATAATAGATTCAAAAGGGTCCAACATGATACAATTAGAGCAACATATCGTTATTTTGTGTAATATATGTAAAGTTGTTTATTGTGAACTCATATATTGCAAATACAAATGTTTATCTAGATTCGTCGAATTAAGAATTTGGTTTACGAAGTTAGCTTAATTCAATTTAACTTGGCGCCACAAGCTCGGCTTGATAGATCAGCGACTAGAATTACGGCCCAAAAGCTCGGCCTAGTTGTTCGGCCTAAAGATTCAGACTAGTTACTTGGCCCGTTAAGCTCGGCCACTTATTAAATTAAGATGATATAGAACAAACATAGGAGGGGTTGATGTATAAAAGAGACATGAGCGAGAAAGAGAGATTTTTTTACACTTAACCACAATGACTGACAGCTAGAAACTAGGGTTTCACTTTGTCATAACTCTTTCTCACCAGCTTTTAGTTTTCTGACACACTCCGCTGAGTGACGACTCTTTTTCTCTTGTTCATACACATATTATAATCTCTCTCTTTTGATCAATAAAATGCCTTCGAAATAATCAACAATCAAATTTTTTCCTTCTTATTCAAACCGACCAAACCCGTGGGATTATACAAAGTAGCGTTAACAAGATCATCATGCATCCCAACGGTTTGACCGATGGAAAACAAACCTACACAAGCATAAAAAGCACCAACCATGATAGAATGATGCAAATAATCATGGACCGCTCTGCCCAGCAGGATGAAGCTCACAAGGCGACAAATGAATGTCTCGCTGTGCTAGTAACTGACGATGTCAGTAATCCGCCGACAATTAGAAGACAACTTTTCACCACCATAAACCTTATGAATGGCAGCGAAAAGCAGGTGATTGTTGACGTAAATCCGATGATTGGCGACATAGAGTCGACCACAAGCCGCCAAATCGCCAACCTCCATATCTCTATTGCATGACATCTAATCTAAAATCTACCATAAAATGAGCTCGACCCCGCAGATCGAGCGTATACTCGATGTGACGCTAGGAATCCCTTTTCCGAAGAGGATTACTAATGTTAAAATTCGCTGAATAGACAAGCTCTGTATCTCATGGTATTATGGCGATACAGATCTCACTGACCATGTGATTGTGTTCAGAATATACATGGGGGGAGCACACTTCACCGACGAGGAGAAGGATGTTGGGTTCTGCCAAATCTTTATAGAAAGCATCTGCGGGCCAGCCTTGACCTGGTTCTCTAGATTATCTGAAGACTCCATCGATAGCTTCCATGACCTGTTAGCCGAGGATCATCATCCGACTTATTGAAGATGTCCCATACTCTCAATTAAATCCTCGGAGATTTCATGGAAATGTTTAAGCATGTAGTGCATAAGGTGCACGTCCCAGATGAGACATCAGTAAAGGTCCTGCATAACGTGTTATGGATACACTCCAAATTCTGAGACGACCTCTACATGAACCCAACCTTCACTCTCCAATGCCATGCATCACTTTAATAACTTAATCACGATGGAAGAGGACAAGCGAGTGTTCCTAAACAAACACAATGCAAAGAAGCAAGTGGCGGCAAATGCAACAGAAACTCAGAAAGAGACGCGTCAGTATTCTTCCTATACCAAGGCCGACTAAAAGAAAAGTTTCATTTATGTTGTTGATGAAGACGGGCAAACCAGATTGGCCTATGTAGTGTGAGAAAAAGGATGGAAATTTTGGGAGAGAGATACAAAGGGAAAGCTACAACCTCCTAGTAATCATGCGAGCTCGTTCGATGGGATGAAGTATTGCACATACTACAAGTCAAAAAGGCATTATAGAAAAGAGTCTAAGCAGCTCCATGAAGCTTTGATGATGGCATTTGTCAATGGACATGCATATCCCAACCCGCCGAAACAAAGACCCGCCAAAACAACAAGATATGGATAAAAGAAAGAAAAAGAAGTATCATAAGTCCCATAATATGACGCTATACGAGTTTCCGCAAGAAGACAAAGCTGCTGCTTCTCGACATCATGATAACCCAGCTCAGTAAGAGGAAAGGCCGAGTATCCACATGCGTCTCAACATGATCACTGTCAGACCCTTGTCCTCTTCTGATGAAGAATCTCAATCTCAAGACTTACGTGCTACGCTAAAAAAAAGTCGGGCACATCAACCATTAGCTCGGCAACCTCTGCCAAGTTACGTAAAAATATCAGAAATGCGAAGAAAACGAGGCTAGATGCCTCCAATGTGTACGTCAAGAACTCGAGACGAGGAAGAACAGACCCACCTTCAGATCCAGTGTCCATGGCCATCACAGTGAGGTCGTTGTCGACTACTAGTCCGTCGACTATAAAGTTGCCGACTTGAGGAAAAAGCTTGACTCCAAGGTCGGTGACCTAAGAAAAAATCTCGACAAATCCATGACTGTAGACCTAAGAAAGAAGCTCGACGAATCAAAAGTCAAGGATGAGAAAAAGAAGATTGTCCAATCCTTGGAATTATGCTCACGAAAACTCATTGTTGGACTGGATACACTAGTGGTAAGTTGAAGGAATAGCTTTCATTAAGTGAATGCAAGGTCTGCAGATGATCAAGTTGTAGAATGATTTTATATCAATGACAGAGAATTTAATGACTTGCGTCACCCCTTTGACGAACACAGTTAGACAGATTGTTTCGAGAAATGCCTCGGAAGATCCGTTGAAACAGGTAAGTGATCGTGTGGATGATTTAAGTTCTTAGAGGTCGACCCCCATCTATTCAAGTGTGTCCTTGTAGATGAGATCCATGGAGCTACTATTGTTGATAAGGATTCTAGTAACTTCGAAGTTCATGATCCCGAGCTCTACTAGGAGAAGCTCGTTATGGGGATGCATGGACTCCGATGGTGTCCTCGTGGAGAAAGTGATATGGGGATCATTCTATGGTCTAGTGGGCCACTGCTTTTTGCAGTAACTGTTTGTCGTTGGGATTATTTGACGGACCTGATCGACTTTTTGTGGTCCACTAGACCATAGAATGATCCCTATATCACTTTCTACGCCGATGACGCCATCGGAGTCCATGCACCCCATAACGAGCCTCTCCTAGTAGAGCTCAAGATCAGGAACTGTAAAGTTACTAGAGTCCTTATTGACAATAGTAGCTCCATGGATCTCATCTACAATAACACACTTGAATGGATGGGATCGACCTCTAGGAAATGAAATCATCCACTCGGTCACTTACTTGTTTCAACGGATCTTCTGAGGTTTTGCTCGAAACAATATGTTTAACTGTGTTCGCCAAAGAAGTGACGAGTCTTCAAATTCTTTGTCATTGATATAAAAGAATTCTACAATACGATCCTCTGTAAACATGGATTCACTCAATGAAAGTTATTCCTTCAACTCAATATATCAAAATTCCTTACAGAGACAAACAAATTCAAATAATTTAAGGAAACCAGTAGGCAGCAAGAAACTACATTGTCGTTGAGGTAAAACTCTGAAAGTTGACCTCTCTGGTCAATACAGTGGTGAAGCCAATTCAGAAGATTTATCCACTCAAGGAGGAATTCCTAGAAATCGTCATTGATGAAGGCGATCACGAAAGTTCGATACCTCGAGTGGCTGGCAACCCCGGTAGTCTTCAAGAAGAAGAATGGAAAATGATGGGTCTGCATCGATTTCACCAACCTAAACAAAGCATGTCCAAAAGACATCTTATCCCTTCCACATATTGATCGACTTGTGGAGTCAACAACTGGAAACGAGCTGTTAAATTTTATGGATACTTTCTCAGGGTACAATCAGACTATGATACATACAAATGACTAGGAAAAGACAGCATTCATCACCGATCGTGAAACGTATGGATACAACATTATGTCATTCAGCTTAAAGAATGTAGGAGCAACTTATCAATGGTTGGTTAACAAGATGTTCAACGAGAAACTCGGTGTCACGATGGAGGTATATATCAACGACATGATGATCAAATCTCTTATCACTGCCAACCATCTCGATCACTTGAAAAATGCTTCTGTATCTTCAACGAGTATGGTATGAAGCTAAACCCGACAAAGTGTACTTTCCGAATTATGTTCTTCGGATTACTCGGCTACATCATCACTCAGAGGGGAATAGAATAAAACCTTAAACAAATCTTTGTGATTCTTGATACTCCAAGCCCATTGAACAGTCGTGAAGTGTAGCACCTAACTGTCTGAGTGGCAGCTCTCAACCGGTTTATCTCTCGATCAACATACAAGTGTCTTCCTTTTTACGACCTCCTATGTGGGAAAAAAATTTTTATCTGGGACAAAAATTGTGAGGAAGTATTTGGTCAGCTAAAGCAGTACCTAACGACGCCATCAGTGTTAGCAGAACCCGACGAAGGCGACATGTATCTATACATCGCAGTCTCTTCCACGGCAGTTAGCAGTTTCCTCATTAAGGAGACCTAGGGGAACGGAAACTAATCTTTTACACAAGAAAACAAATGATTGACGCAGAGACGATGCCCTCTTTGTGGTTACCTCGGTGAGAAAACTCAGACCAGATTTCCAGTCTCATTTGATCGTCATTCTGACCAATCAGGCTCCCTGTTCCATCATGCGAAATACGAAACAATCCGGCCAACTGTCGAAGTGGTACATCGAGCTCAGTGAACATGATGTCAGTTAGATGAATCGGCCAGCAGCAAAGTCACAAGTGCTCGTCGACTTCCTGATTGCATTAGCTCCTAAACTCGAGTGAAAACTGGATCTTGCACTACCATGGACCCTCGTCCAATAAAGGATCTGAAGTTGGATTCCACCTGCAATCCCGCATCGGATAGTTACTTTGACTTGGTTTTGCAGCATCCAACAATGAGGCCGAGTATGAGTCTCTTATCGCTGGGATCCGCCTAGCAAAGGCATTCAAAGCTAAACATTGTTCAAGACCTCACCAAGGACTTTGAGTTCTTTGAAATCATGAAAGTTCCCCGAGGTGAGTACGCTAGTGCCGATGCCTTAGCTGCACTTAGCAGCAAACCAAAAAATCAAGTAAACAGAACCATTTCAGTCCAACGAATCGACATGCCGAATATTTTGCTAGCATTAAATAAAAATGCAATCATCACTCCTATTTTGGAAACAAACGACATGGAGACAAACTCTCCAACTGACAATACCGATGTAGTTGTCCCTGACTGGAGACTCCTTTTCATCAAATATTTCGCCAGCGGTATACTTATTCTCGACAAATGGGAAGCTCCCCAACGAAAGCTCGCAACTCCAACTACATTTTTATGGACGATAAAATCTTTCGATGAACGACCAATAAAACTTTTACTTACATGTATTCATGGAGAGAAGACTAGACTGGTCATAGCCGAGACTCATGAGAGAACAGCAGGAAACCCCTCTGGTGGATGAGGTCTAGCTCTGTACTTGGTTTCCGAGAGGGTTTTTATCCAAACAAGTTCCAAGAAGATCTTTTATCCTAATAAATGCCTGAAACAACTCCTTTTTTTGTTAACCTTTTGCGCAACCATAGCGCCTTTGTTTAATTTTCTGAAGACATTTGGCTCATTATTTAGGTATCACTTAGAATCGTTTTGAGGTCTGTTCGCGAATATCTTGACGTAAGACTGCGAAGAGATTGTCTCAAGTGTCTTTTGGCGACATATTTTATATTTGGTTTAAGATATATTGTAAGATAAATCAAAACGAACTCGTAAGTTTTCTTAGAGATATAAAATGTTAGAGTTGTCTTCGTCGACTGTACAAAGATCAATGAAATATTAACCAAAATAGATTGCTAAAATTTTTGAAACAATAACTCGATGACTGGTTTTTGACAGTTCAAGAATATTGTTTGTAGGTATTCGAAGGAAACTTGTGTGGTGTTTTATGTCCTCGCAGAATAAACAAGCGAAGTACCAAGTTTGAGACCGCTATTTGCATGTCCTGGTGAATGGAACTTTGTAATAAAACTCGATTGGTTCCTCCTAACCCTTCAGTGTTTATGAGCAAAGTATTGAACTCGAAAACACGATTGTAGTATTCCAAGAGTTGGTTTACGTGTAGTGAAAGGATGGATGGCTGCGCTCTTTGGGAAGATATGCCTACATACCTTGTTAAGGAATCAACCATATATGTAGTTCGATTGTTAAGATCAAACTCAGTCTTGATGGAGTTTGAGATTGAAAAATTCCATGACCTCAAGACTGGTATGTTCTATTTGTCTTCGAATATTTCGTAGACTCTGGGGCGAACTACTTTTGTGACTTGGTAGGGACCTTCCCAACATCCCTAGTTTTCCAGCCCCTCTCTCTGTGTTATTGCCGACTGCTTTTCACAGTACTAGGTCGCCTACTACAAATTGTCGTTGTCTATTTCTTGTATTGTTGTAGTGAGGGGCTGCTTGTTGATAGTGTTGAATCTGGATCAAAGCTTGATATCGACATGTGTCGATGAAATCCAACTGTTATCATAACATATCTTCATCCAGCTCGAGGTTCAGAGTGCATACACTTTGCCTTATGGTATAGCTATTTCGGCATGTATGACAGCTTATATCTCATAGGCCAGATGGAATGGCGTTCCCTGTGTCGCCTTATAAATAGTTGTGCAACATTCCCATAAGACTCCTTAAAGATCTGAGGACCATGCTTCTTTTCTGGAGTTTATAATGTTACTTAAGATCCGCTTATTAAGATCTGATTGTCCGTTCCCTTGAGGGTAATTTGGGATCGAGATCGCCAATTTGATTTTCCATAGTTCAACGAATGCTACGAAATTCTTGGAAATGAACTGAGGTTGTTATCGGTGACTATCTCATAGGGAACTATGTGGCGGAAAATGATGTCATGCCAGATGAAGTTGCACACTTCAAGATTCTCCTTTTTAAGGTAAGCTTTGGCCTTGATCCATTTGGTGAAGTAATTGGTCATATCATGCAAGTATATGTGCTGCCTTGATATTAATGGTACAATCAGACTTATTATATCCATTGACCACCTCATAAAAAGATAAGAAGATATGGATGATAACACTTATGTTGGCATCCAGATTATTGGCACATGGTCCTGGTATTTTTCCCATTTAAAGGAGTACGCATAACAATTGTTAGCCATAGTTAACCAGAAATATATTTGCCTTTTAATGCAAAAGGCGAAGATTCGGCCTCTAGATTGGAACCCGCGTCGGCCATCATGCATCTCTTTCATTGTGGTCAGGGCTTCCTCTCCGTGTACACAAGCGAGGTAAGGTTCTGCGAGGCTACGTTTGTAAAATCAGACTCAAAGAATGCCTCATAAATTGTGATTTTGTCAAACCAGAAATCAGAAGCTCGATTGACAAGACCAGAGATCCAAAAGATAACGTCCTTGGGAAGAGAATACCTTTCTCACAATTCCCTAATATCACCTTTCCCAATTACAAAAGGAGGTTCTATATTTTGGGGCCTCACATACACAACAACCGGCTTTAGAGTTTCTATTTTTCCATCGGATCAGTAGAAAATCCCAGTGAATCAACATATTCTAACACATTGGGGAAAAGTTTCATCTTTGTTCTAACCTTACTACTGATTGACAAGCAGGATGCATAATAAAACTAGGGTTATCTTCCATTTATGACCTGAGTACCAAAAATGAAAGAGAAAAATCTAAGGAACAAAATAAAAGAAAAGATTCGACTAAACCCTAGAATTCTACGACTATAGAACATAAAGATTACCTCTATGTATTGAACGAAAGAAGAATTAATGGTGAACTGGAGTCAAAACCGCAAATAAAGTGAGTTTGTAAAGAGAGAATCACAACAAATGAGAAAGGAAACAATAAGATTTTGTAGAGAGAAAAACAAAATTATGATATAAAGGATAAAAGAAAAAGTTGTTCCACTCTTTTTGGGGAAGTTGCCAAGAAAAAGAAAAGCGAATCTGGAGTGAGAATCGGGAATTTTATTTTCAAATCATAATGGTACAGTCCTAGAAAAAGGAAAATAAAAATCTCCAAAAGATTCGACGAATGGCTAAAGTCGGGTTAATCTACCAAAGGGCATAATTTCCACGACTTTTCCCCCTTTCCTCCAGATTACTGATCCCTTCTTCAAAGCAAGGGAATAAACCTCCGTCGACTATACTAACAAATCTATGTGATCATCGCCAGTTAGACAAAGTTTCATGTCCATTGTAGCATCCTACGAGTTTATCTACTTTCCCAGACTATGACCTCCTACTCACAATAAAGAAGACATCATGCTCAGAAAGCATGTCGACAAGTATATCATCTGACCTGGCCATGCACTCTCAGAACTAGATAAATCCTATCAGCTACGAGGCCACATGCCACCAAGGCCATGCGCCACAAAATGCGGATCTGAGATCACTAATCCACCAAGATCATATGATCATATACGGCTCCGTGTAAAAGTGACATAAAGTACAACAATCTCTTTCAACTTCTCTCACCTACTACCGGGTACCACAATGTCCAAGTAAGGATAACTTAAGAAAATTTTCAGAACCGACGTCCTCCTCATACTACCCACACACATCTGGAGAAGGTATGACTCAAGTCAACCATAATGCACATGTTATTGATGTCCTGCATTATTTGCATTGTTTAGGTCATTTATTCTAGTGCATTATAATCATTTAGGCTAGAGTTTAGTCATTTTAGTCTACATTCTGCATGCATTGGCATTCATCAGGTATTGGAGCACCAATTGGAGTTAGTGGAGGTATTGGGAGGCATTATGGTTCAAAAAGGGGGCAAAAGCTGATCAGAACCAAGAACACGACCCAGAGCGGGCAGTTGGACCGACCGAAGGAGACCGCTCGGCATGTCATTCAGAAGCAGCACACTGGAGCGGGTGACCTGACCGAGCAAAGGAGACCGCTCGGCATTTGCTTGAGAATACCAGACGACTGGAGCGGCTGAGCGCACCGACTAGAGCCAACCGCTCGGCATTTTCACATAGTGTCGAGCATGACGGAGCGGGTCCTTGGAGCGGGGAAGAGAGACCGATGTGGAATCGGAGCGGGTGATCACAGCGGGTCGAGGCACCCGTTTAGGATTTTTACTTGGTCGAATTTATGATGTTTTGTGGGTTTTTCCAGACTTGTTAACTGGGTCCACTAGGTTTTTAAGAGTCCTAAAAATACTATTTAGCCTCAAAAAGTTGGATCTATCTCATTTTCTCTTAAGACTTTGTCTAATCTTGTAATAGCTTGAATCTTTTTATCATTTTAAGGAAATACTTCATCTTATATCTTGTTTCTCTTAATCATTAACATGATTAGCCTTGAATCTTACATGGATTTAAGGTTTATCATGAAGATTAGTGAGTAATCATCTTGTGATTCATGGGTTAAGTAGATTAGGGTGATTAGGTGGATATTTAGGATGTTTCTTGCTTGATTAACATTGTTCTATGCTTGTTAGGTGTTCTTATTGCTAGATTAACTTTGATCAAGTTGATTTAGAGCTCTAGTCATTTCACACCCGGAAGGTGTTCGATGAAATGTCTGATCCAACCTAATATTGTCCTTTACATATTTGGCCAACGGGAGTTGATGCCCGAGATGTTTAGTGGTTAATAGACTTGTTATTTATGCATGCTTGAATGTATTAGGCCAACGGGAGTTGATGTTTAATGCATGATTAGCATAGGGATTATTATCACGGGAGTGGATTAATCTATTTGAATGAGTTCTAGACCTATAGACTTGTTGATTGTTTGTTTGAACATCCGAAATTGAACCTTGATCACCTTATATCAATTATCTTGCCCATGGATCCATCCTTAATTATTGATTAGTTCTTGCACTTATTTCTTGATTGAATTTGAGATCACCTTATTTATATTTCTAGGATCTTAGCTTGTTACCAATCAATCATCTTTCTATTTGCTTAGATTAAGAGAGTTTGTGAATTCTTAGTGTTATAGATCATTAGTTCCTTGTGGATTCGATCCTAAAGTGCTGCATCGATATACCATTCGATTGTGGTAGCGTGCACATTAGGTTAATTGGTGAGTGTGTAAACGCGAATATCATTAG
>MU105709.1:402032-438659 GCA_012274485.2 Sinapis alba | reverse complement strand
TGTTTGGACATATGGCAAGTTCTTCAAGCTTCTAATAAAACAAGGATGAGTCACTATGTAAGAAGCTTGATTTGGACCTATTTGTCAGTGGAGAGTCTCCATGAAGTTGAATAAATCCCATAGGAGTTATGTTGAAGAAGTTATTCCACTTTCTAATCAAGATATCCCTCCTTAGCCTGTTTGGACATATGGCAAATTCTTCAAGCTTCTAATCAAACCAGGATGAATCACAATGTAAGAAGCTTGATTTGTAACTATTAATCAGTGGAGAGTCTTTCATGAAATTAAATAAATCTCATAGAAGTTATGTTGAAGAAGTTATTCCACTTTCTAATCAGGATATCCATGTTTAAGGTGTTTGGACATATGACAAGTTCTTCAAGCTTCTAATCAAACCAGGATGAATCACTATGTAAGAAGCTTGATTTGAAACGATTAATCAGTGGAGAGTTTACATGAAGATGAATAAATCTCATATGTGTTATGTTGAAGAAACTATTCTACTTTCAAATTAAGATACCCATGTTTAGCTTGTTTGGACATATGGCAAGTTCTTCAAGCTTCTAATCAAACCAGGATGAATCAATTTGTAAGAAGCTTGATTTGGAACCATTAATCAATGGAGAGTCTCCATGAAGATGAATAAATCCCATATGAGATATGTTGAAGAAATTATTCGACTTTCTAATCCGGGTATCCATGTTTAGCATGTCTGCACATATGGCAAAATCTTCAAGCTTCTAATCAAACCAGGATGAATCACTATGTAAGAATTCTGATTTTGAAACATTAATCAGTAGAGAGTATTTCATGAAGTTAAATAAATCTCATAGGAGTTATTCTGAAGAAGTTATTCCACCTTATGATCAGGATATCCATGTTTAGCCTATTTGGACATATAGTAAGTTCTTCAAGCTTCTAATCAAACCATGATGAATAAATATGTAAGAAGATTAATTTGGAATGAGTAATCAGTGGAGAGACTCCATGAAGTTAATTAAATCTCATTAGTAGTTATGTTGAAGAAGTATTTCCACTTTCAATATGTAAGAATCTTTGATTTGGAACCATTATTCAGTGGAGAGTCTTTCATGAAGTTAATAAAATCTCATAGTAGTTATGTTGAAGAAGTTATTCCACTTTCTATACAAGATACCCATGTTTAGCCTGTTTGGACATATGGTAAGTTCTTCAAGCTTCTAATCAAACCAAAATGAATCGATATGTAAGAAGCTTGATTTGGAACCATTAGTCAGTGGAGAGTCTTTTATGAAGTTAATTAAATCTCATTGGAGTTATGTTGAAGAAGTTATTCCACTTTCTAATCAGGATATTCATGTTTAGCGTGTTTGGACATATGGCAAGTTCTTCAAGCTTCTAATAAAACAAGGATGAGTCACTATGTAAGAAGCTTGATTTGGACCTATTTGTCAGTGGAGAGTCTCCATGAAGTTGAATAAATCCCATGGGAGTTATGTTGAAGAAGTTATTCCACTTTCTAATCAAGATATCCCTCCTTAGCATGTTTGGACATATGGCAAATTCTTCAAGCTTCTAATCAAACCAGGATGAATCACAATGTAAGAAGCTTGATTTGTAACTATTAATCAGTGGAGAGTCTTTCATGAAATTAAATAAATCTCATAGAAGTTATGTTGAAGAAGTTATTCCACTTTCTAATCAGGATATCCATGTTTAAGGTGTTTGGACATATGACAAGTTCTTCAAGCTTCTAATCAAACCAGGAAGAATCACTATGTAAGAAGCTTGATTTGAAACGATTAATCAGTGGAGAGTTTACATGAAGATGAATAAATCTCATATGTGTTATGTTGAAGAAACTATTCTACTTTCAAACTAAGATACCCATGTTTAGCTTGTTTGGACATATGGCAAGTTCTTCAAGCTTCTAATCAAACCAGGATGAATCAATTTGTAAGAAGCTTGATTTGGAACCATTAATCAATGGAGAGTCTCCATGAAGATGAATAAATCCCATATGAGATATTGTGAAGAAATTATTCGACTTTCTAATCCGGGTATCCATGTTTAGCATGTCTGCACATATGGCAAAATCTTCAAGCTTCTAATCAAACCAGGATGAATCACTATGTAAGAATTCTGATTTTGAAACATTAATTAGTAGAGAGTATTTCATGAAGTTAAATAAATCTCATAGGAGTTATTCTGAAGAAGTTATTCCACCTTATGATCAGGATATCCATGTTTAGCCTATTTGGACATATAGTAAGTTCTTCAAGCTTCTAATCAAACCATGATGAATAAATATGTAAGAAGATTAATTTGGAATGAGTAATCAGTGGAGAGACTCCATGAAGATGAATAAATCCCATTTGAGTTATGTTGAAGAAGTAATTCCACTTTCAATATGTAAGAAGCTTTGATTTGGATCCATTAATCAGTGGAGAGTCTTTCATGAAGTTAATTAAATCTCATAGTAGTTATGTTGAAGAAGTTATTCCACTTTCTAAACAAGATACCCATGTTTAGCCTGTTTGGACATATGGCAAGTTTTTCAAGCTTCTAATCAACCCATGATGAATCACTATGTAAGACGCTTGATTTGGAACCATTAATCAGTGGAGAGTCTTTCATGATGTTAAATAAATCTCATAGGAGTTATGTAGAAGAAGTTATTCCTTTTTCTAATCAAGATATCCATGTTTAATTTGGAACCACTAATCAGTGGAGAGTCTTTCATCAAGTTGAATACATCTTTTAGGAGTTATGTTGAAGAAGTTATTCTACTTTCTAATCAGGATATCCATGTTTAGCGTGTTTGGACATATGGCAAGTTCTTCAAGCTTCTAATAAAACAAGGATGAATCAATATGTAAGAAGCTTGATTTAAAACCATTAATTAGTCGAGAGTCCTTCCTGACGTTGAATAAAACTCATAGGAGTTATGTTGAAGAAGTTATTCCACTTTATAATCAGGATATCCATGTTTAGCCTGTTTGGACATATGGCAAGTACTTCAAGCTTCTAATCAAACCAGGATGAATTACTATGTAAGAAGCTTGATTTGGAACCACTAATCAGTGGAGATTCTCCATGAAGTTGAATAAATCCCATAGGAGTTATCTTGAAGAAGTTTTTCCAATTTCTAATCAGGATATCCATGTTTAGCCTATTTGCACATATGGCAAGTTCTTCAATCTTCTAATCAAACCATGATTAATCAATTTGTAAGAAGGTTGATTTGGAACCATTAATCAGTGGAGAGTCTTTCATGAAGTTAATTAATCTCATTAGTAGTTATGTTGAAGAAGTAATTCCACTTTCAATAAGTAAGAATCTTTGATTTGGAACCATTATTAAGTGGACAGTCTTTCATGAAGTTAATTAAATCTCATAGTAGTTATGTTGAAGAAGTTATTCCACTTTCTAAACAAGATACCCATGTTTAGCTTGTTTGGACATATGGTAAGTTCTTCAAGCTTCTAATCAAACAAAGATGAATCGATATGTAAGAAGCTTGATTTGGAACCATTAGTCAGTGGAGAGTCTTTTATGAAGTTAATTAAATCTCATAGGAGTTATGTTGAAGAAATTATTCCTTTTTCTAATCAGGATATCCATGTTTAGCCTATTTGGACATATGGCAAGTTTTTCAAGCTTCTAATCAACCCATGATGAATCACTATGTAAGACGCTTGATTTGGGACCATTAATCAGTGGAGAGTCTTTCATGAAGTTAAATAAATCTCATAGGAGTTATGTTGAAGAAGTTATTCCTTTTTCTAATCAGGATATCCATGTTTAGCCTATATGGACATATGACAAGTTCTTCAACCTTCTAATCAAACCAGGATGAATTATGTAAGAAGCTTGACTTGGAACCACTAATCAGTGGAGAGTCTTTCATCAAGTTGAATACATCTATTAGGAGTTATGTTGAAGAAGTTATTCTAATTTCTAATCAAGATATCCATGTTTAGTGTGTTTTGACATATGGCAAGTTCTTCAAGCTTCTAATAAAACAAGGATGAATCAGTATGTAAGAAGCTTGATTTTGAACCATTAATTAGTCGAGAGTCCTTCCTGAAGTTGAATAAAACTCATAGGAGTTATATTGAAGAAGTTATTCCACTTTCTAATCAGGATATCCATGTTTAGCCTGTTTGGACATATGGCAAGTTTTTCAAGCTTCTAATCAAACCAGAATGAATTACTATGTAAGAAGCTTGATTTGGAACCACTAATCAGTGAAGATTCTCCATGAAGTTGAATAAATCCCATAGGAGTTATCTTGAAGAAGTTTTTCCAATTTCTAATCAGGATATCCATGTTTAGCTTGTTTGCACATATGGCAAGTTCTTCAAGCTTCTAATTAAACCATGATTAATCAGTTTGTAAAAAGGTTGATTTTGAACCATTAATCAGTGGAGAGTCTTTCATGAAGTTGAATAAATTTCATTGGAGTTACGTTGAAGAAGATATTTTACTTTCTAATCAGGATATCCATGTTTAGCCTTTTTGGACATATGGAAAGTTCTTCAAGCCTCTAATCAAACCAGGATGAATCAATATGTAAGAAGCTTGATTTCAAACCATTAATCATTGGAGAGTCTTTCATGAAGTTTAATAAATCTCATAGGAGTTATGTTGAAGAAGTTATTCCATTTTCTAATCAGGATATCCATGTTTAGCGTGTTTGAACTATGGAAAGTTCTTCAAGCTTCTAATCAACCCAGGATGAATCAATATATAAGAAGGTTGATTTGGAACCATTAATCAGTCGAGAGTCTTTCATCAAGTTTAATAAATCTCATAGGAGTTGTGTTTAAGAAGTTATTCCACTTTCTAATTAGGATATCCATGTTTAGCCTGTTTGGACATATGGCAAGTTCTTGAAGCTTCTAATCAAACCATGATGAATTACTATGTAAGAAGCTTGATTTGGAATCACTTATCAGTGGAGAGTCTTTCATGAAGTTGAATACATCTCATAGGAGTTATGTTGAAGAAGTTATTCCACTTTCTAATCAGGATATCCATGTTAAGCCTGTTTGCACATATGACAAGTTCTTAAAGATTCTAATAAAACAAGGATTAATGAATTTGTAAGAAGCTTAATTTGGAACCATTAATCAGTGGAGACTCTTCCATGAAGTTGAATAAATCTCATTGGAGTTACGTTGAAGAGGATATTCCACTTTCTAATCAAGATATCCATGTTTAGCCTGTTTGGACATATGACAAGTTATTGAAGATATCCATGTTTAGCCAATGGAGACTCTTCCATGAAGTTTAATAAATCTCATAGGAGCTATGTTGAAGAAGTTATTCTACTTTCTGATCATGATATCAATGTTGAGCCTGTTTGGACATATGGCAAGTTCTTCAAGCTTCTAATCAAACCAGGATGAATCACAATGTAAGATGCTTGATTTGTAACCATTAATCATTATAAAGTATCCATGAAGTTAAATAAATTCCATAGGAGTTATGTTCAAGAAGTTATTCCACTTTCTAATCAGGATATCCATGTTTAGCTTGTTTTGACATATGACAAGTTTTTCAAGCTTCTAATCAAACTAGGAAGAATCACAATGTAAGAAGCTTGATTTGGAATGAGTAATCAGTGGACAGACTCCATGAAGATCAATAAATCCCATATGAATTATGTTGAAAAAATTATTCTACTTTCTAATCTAGATATCCATGTTTAGCCTGTCTGGACATATGGCAAGTTCTTCAAGCTTCTAATCAAAGCAAGATAAATCACTATGTAAGAATCTTGATTTGGAACCATTAATCATTGGAGAGTCTTTCATAAATTTTAATATATCTCATAGGAGTTATGTTTAAGAAGTTATTCCACTTTCTGATAAGGATATCTATGTTTAGCATGTTTGGACATATGGCATGTTCTTCAAGCTTCTAATCAAACCAGGATGAATCACTATGTAAGAATTTTGATTTGGAACCATTAATCAGTGGAGAGTCTTTCATGAAGTTGAATAAATCTCATAGGAGTTATGTTGAAGAAGTTCTTCTACTTTTTAATTAGGATATCCATTTTTAGCCTGTTTGGAAATATGGCAAGTTCTTCATGCTTCTAATCAAACCAGGATAAATCAGTATGTAAGAAGCTTGATTAGGAACCATTAATTAGTGGAGAGTATCCATGAAGTTGAATAAATCCCATAGGAGTTATTTTGAAGAAGTTATTCCACTTTATGATCAGGATATCCATGTTTAACCTATTTGGACATATGGCAAGTTCTTCAAGCTTCGTATAAAACCAGGATGAATCACTATGTAAGAAGCCTTATATGGAACTATTAATCAATGGAGAATCTCCATGAAGTTGAATAAATCCTTTAGGAGTTATGTTGAAAAAGTTATTCCACTTTCTAATCAGGATATCAATGTTTAGCCTGTTTGGACATATGGCAAGTTCTTCAAGCTTCTGATCAAACCAGGATGAATCACTATTGAATAAGTTTGATTTGGAACCATTAATCAGTGGATAATCTTTCATTAAGTTGAATAAATCTCATAGGAGTTATGTTGAAGAAGTTATTCCACTTTCTGATCAAGATATCTATGTTTAGCCTGTTTGGCCATATGGCAAGTTCTTCAAGCTTCAAATCAAACCATGATGAATAACTATGTAATAAGCTTGATTTGGAACCATTAATCAGTGGAGAATCTTTCGTGAAGTTAAATAAATCTCGTAGGAGTTATGTTGAAGAAGTTATTCTACTTACTGATCAGGATATCCATGCTTAGCCTGTTTGGACATATGGCAAGTTCTTCAAGTTTCTAATCAAACAAGGATGAATCACTATGTAAGAAGTTTGATTTGGAACCATTTATCAGTGGATTCTTTCATGAAGTTGAATTAATATCACAGGAGTTATGTTGAAGAAGTTATTCCACTTTCTGATCAGGATATCTATGTTTAGCCTGTTTGGACATATGACAAGTTCTTCAAGCTTCTAATCAAACCAGGATGAATCACTATGTAAGAAGCTTGATTTGGAATCATTAATCTGTGGTGAATCTTTCATTAAGTTGAATAAATCTCATAGGAGTTATGTTGAAGAAGTTATTCCACTTTCTAACAACGATATCCATGTTTATCATGTTTGGACGTATGACAAGTTCTTCAAGCTGCTAGTCAAACCAGGATAAATCAATATGTAAGAAGCTTGATTTGGAATCATTAATCTGTGGTGAATCTTCCATAATGTTTAATAAATCTCATAGGAATTATGTTAAGAAATTATTCTACTTTCTGATCAGGATATCTATGTTTAGCCTGTTTTGACATATGGCAAGTTCTTCAAGCTTCTAATCAAACTAGGATGAATCACTATGTAAGAAGTTTGATTTGTAACCGTTAATCAGTGTAGAGTATTTCATGAAGTTAAATAAATCTCATAGGAGTTATGTTGAAGAAGTTATTCCACTTTCTAATTAGGATATCCATTTTTAGTCTGTTTGGAAATATGGCAAGTTCTTCGAGCTTCTAATCAAACCAGGATGAATCACTATGTAAAAATCTTGATTTGGAACCATTAATCAGTGGAGAGTATCCATGAAGTTGAATAAATCCCATAAGATTTATGTTGAGGAAGTTATTCCACTTTCTGATCATGATATCCATGTTTAGCCTGTTTGGACATATGGCAAGTTCTTCAAGCTTCGTATCAAACCAGGATGAATCACTATTTAATAATCTTGATATGGAACCATTAATCTGTGGAGAATCTCCATGAAGTTGAATAAATCCCTTAGGAGATGTTTAAAAAGTTATTCCACTTTCTAATCAGGATATCTATGTTTAGCTTGTTTGGAAATATTGCAAGTTCTTCAAGCTTCTAATCAAACCAGGATGAATCACTATGTAATAAGTTTGATTTGGAACCATTAATTAGTGGATATTCTTTCATAAATTTGAATAAATCTCATAGGAGTTATGTTGAAGAAGTTATTCCACTTTCTAATTAGGATATCCATTTTTAGCTTGTTTGGAAATATGGCAAGTTCTTCAGAACCATTAATCAGTGGAGAGTCTCCATGAAGTTTAATAAATCTCATAGGAGTTATGTTGAAGAAGTTATTGCACTTTCTAATCAGGATATCAAAGTTTAGCCTGTTTGGACATATGACAAGTGCTTCAAGCTTCTAGTTAATCCAGGATAAATCACTATGTAAGAATCTTGATTTGAAACCATTAATCAGTGGAGAGTATCCATGAAGTTTAATAAATCCCATAGGGGTTATGTTGAAGAAGTTATTCCACTTTCTAATCTGGAGATCCCTGTTTAGCCTGTTTTGGACATATGACAAGTTCTTCAAGCTTCTAATCAAACAAGGATGAATCAATATGTAAGAAGATTGATTTGGAACCATTAAAAAGTGGAGAGTTTTTCATGAAGTTGAATAAATCTCATAGGAGTTATGTTGAAGAAGTTATTCCACTTTCTAACAACGATATCCAGGTTTAGCCTTTTTGGACCTATGGCAAGTTCTTCAAGCTTCTAATCAAACAAGGATGTATCACTATGTAAAGTGAATAAGTTGGAACCATTAATCAGTTGAGAGTCATTCATAAAGTGAATAAATCTCAAAGGAGTTATGTTGAAGAAGTTATTCCATTTTCTAATCAGGATATCTATGTTTAGCCTCTTTGGACATGTGGAAAGTTCTTCAAGCTTCTAATCAAACCATGATGAATCACTATGTAAGAAGCTTGATTTGGAGCCATTAATAAGTGGAGAGTCTGTCATAAAGTTGAATAAATCTCATAGGAATTACGTTGAAGAAGTTATTCCACTTTCTGATTAGGATATCCATGTTTAGCCTGTTTGGACATATGGCAAGTTCTTCAAGCTTCTAATCAAACCAGGATGAATCACTATGTAAGAAGCTTGATTTGGAACCATTAATCAGTGGACAGTTTTTCATTAAGTTGAATAAATCTCATAGGAGTTATGTTCAAGAAGTTATTCCACTTTCTGATCAGGATATCCTTGTTTAGCCTGTTTGGACATAAGGCAAGTTCTTCAAGCTTCTAATCAATCCAGGATGAATCACTATGTAAGAAACTTGATTTGGAACCATTATGTTTAAAAGTTATTCCACTTGCTGATCAAGATATCCATGTATAGCTAGTTTGGACATATGGCAAGTTCTTCAAGCTTCGTATCAAACCAGGATGAATCACTTTGTAAGAATTTTCTTTGGAACCATTAATCAGTGGAAAATCTTTCATGAAGTTGAATAAATCTCATAAGAGTTATCTTGAAGAAGTTATTCCACTTTCTAACAAGGATATCCATGTTCAAGCTTCTAATCAAACCAGGTTTAATCACTATATAAGAAGATTGATTTCGAACCACTGATTAGTGGAGAGTCTCCATGAAGTTTAAAAAATATCATAGGAGTTATGTTGAAAAAGTTATTCCACTTTCTAATCATGATATCAAAGTTTAGCATGTTTGGACATATGACAAGTTCTTCAAGCTTCTAATCAATCCAGGAAGAATCACTATGTAAAAAGCTTGATTTGGAACCATTAATCAGTGGAGAGTATCCTTGAAGTTGAATAAATCCCATAGGAGTTGTGTTGAAAAGTTATTCCACTTTCTGATGAGGAAATCCATGTTTAGTTAGTTTGGACATATGGCAAGTTCTTCAATCTTCATATCAAACCAAGATGAGTCACTACCTAAGAAGCTTAATTTGGAACCAATAATCAGTGGAGAGTCTCCATGAAGTTGAATAAATCCCATAGGAGTTATGTTGAAGAAGTTATTCCACTTTCTAATCAGGATATTATTGTTTAGCCTGTTTGGACATATGGTAAGTTCTTCAAGCTTCTAATCAAACAAGGATAAATCACTATGTAAGAAGCTTTTTTTGGAACCATTAATCAGTGGAGAGTATCCATGAAGTTCTATAAATCCCATAGGAGTTATATTGAAGAAGTTATTCAACTTTCTAATCAGGATATCCTTGTTTAGCCTGTTTGGACATATGACAAGTTCTTCAAGCTTCTAAGCAAACCAGGATGAATCACTATGTAAGAATATCGATTTGGAACCATTAATCAGTGGAGAGTTTTCGTGAGTTAAATAAATCTTATAGGAGTTATGTTGAAGAAGTTATTCCACTTTCTAACAAGGATATCCAAGTTTAGCCTTTTTGGACCTATGGCAAGTTCTTCAAGCTTCTAATCAAACCAGGATGAATCACTATGTAAGAAGCTTGATTTGGAACCATTAATCAATTGACAGTCATTCATAAAGTGTAATAAATCTCATAGGAGTTATGTTGAAGAAGTTATTGCACTTTCTAATCAGGATATCAAAGTTTAGCCTGTTTGGACATATGACAAGTTCTTCAACCTTCTAATCAATCCAGGATAAATCACTATGTAAGAAGCTTGATTTGGAACCATTAATCAGTGGAGAGTATCCATGAAGTTGAATAAATCCCATAGGAGTAATGTTGAAGAAGTTATTCCACTTTCTAACAAGGATATCCAAGTTTAGCCTTTTTTGGACCTGTGGCATGTTCTTCAAGCATCTAAAAACCAGGATGTATCAATATGTAAGAAGCTTGATTTGGAACCATTAATCAGTTGAGATTCATTCATAATTTTGAATAAATCTCATAGGAGTTATGCTGAAGAAGTTATTCCACTTTCTTATCAGGATATCTATGTTTAGCCTCTTTGGACATATGGCCAATTCTTCAAGCTTCTAATCAAACCAGGATGAATCACTATGTAAGAACTTTGATTTGGAACCATTAATCAGTGGAAAATCTTTCCTGAAGTTGAATAAATCTCATAGGAGTTATGTTGAAGAAGTTATTCCACTTTCTAACAAGGATATCGATGTTTAGTCTGTTTGGACATATGGCAAGTTCTTCAAGCTTCTAATCAAACCTGGATGAATCAATATGTAAGAGGCTTGATTTGGAACCACTGATTAGTGGAGAGTCTCGATGAAGTTTAATAAATCTCATAGGAGTTATGTTGAAGAAGTTAGTTATGTTGAAGAAGTTATTGCACTTTCTAATCAGGATATCAAAGTTTAGCCTTTTTGGACATATGACAAGTTCTTCAAGCTTCTAGTCAATCCAGGATGAATTACTTTGTAAGAAGCCTGATTTGGAACCATTAATCAGTGGAGAGAATCCATGAAGTTGAATAAATCCCATAGGAGTAATGTTGAAGAAGTTATTCCACTTTCTAACAAGGATATCCATGTTTAGCCTGTTTGGACCTATGGCAAGTTCTTCAAGCTTCTAATCAAACCTGGATGAATCACTATGTAAGAAGCTTGATTTGGAACCATTAATCAGTTGGGAGTCATTCATTAAGTGGAATAAATCTCTTAGGAATTATGTTGAAGAAGTTATTCCACTTTCTGATCATGATATCTATGTTTAGCCTCTTTGAACATATGGCAAGTTCTTCAAGCTTCTAATCAAACCAGGATGAATCACTATGTAAGATGTTTGAATTGGAACTATTAACCAGTGGACAGTCTTTCATGAACTTGAATAAATCTCATAGGAGTTATGTTGAAGAAGTTATTCCACTTTCTAACAAGGATATTGGTGTTTAGTATGTTTGGACATCTGGCAAGTTTTTCAAGCTTCTAATAAAACCAGGATGAATCACTATATAAGAAGCTTGATTTGGAACCTCTGATTAGTGGAGAGTCTCCATGAAGTTTAATAAATCTCATAGGAGTTATGTTGAAGAAGTTATTGCACTTTCTAATAAGGATATCAAAGTTTAGCCTGTTTGGACATATGACAAGTTCTTCAAGCTTCTAATTAATCCAGGATGAATCACTATGTAAGAAGCTTGATTTGGAACCAGTAATCAGTGGATAGTATCCATGAAGTTGAATAAATCTCATAGGAGTTATGTTGAAGAAGTTATTCCACTATCTAACAAGGATATCCAGGTTTAGCCTTTTTTGGACCTATGGCATGTTCTTCAAGCTTCTAATCAAACCAGGATGTATCAATATGTAAGAAGCTTGATTTGGAACCATTAATCAGTTGAGAGTCATTCATAAAGTTGAATAAATCTCATATGAGTTATGTTGAAGAAGTTATTCCACTTTCTTATCATGATATCTATGTTTAGCCTCTTTGGACATATCGCAAATTCTTCAAGCTTCTAATCAAACCAGGATTAATCACTATGTAAGAGGTTTGAATTGGAACCATTAACCAGTGGAGAGTCTCCATCAAGTTTAATAAATCTCATCGCAGTTATGTTGAAGAAGTTATTGCACTTTCTAATCAGGATATCAAAGTTTAGCCTGTTTGGACATATGACAAGTTCTTCAAGCTTCTAATCAATCCAGGATGAATCACTATGTAAGAAGCTTGATTTGGAACCATTAATCAGTGGAGAGTATACATGAAGTTGAATAAATCCCATAGGAGTAATGTTGAAAAAGTTATTCAACTTTCTAACAAGGATATCCATGTTTAGCCTGTTTGGACCTATGGCAAGTTCTTCAAGCTTCTAAACAAACCAGGATGAATCACTATGTCACTATGTAAGAGGTTGGAGTTGGAACCATTAACCAGTGGACAGTCTTTCATGAAGTTGAAAAAATCTCATAGGAGTTATGTTGAAGAAGTTATTCCACTTTCTAACAAGGATATCGATGTTTAGTATGTTTGGACATCTGGCAAGCTCTTCAAGCTTCTAATCAAACCAGGATTAATCACTATATAAGAAGATTGATTTCGAACCACTGATTAGTGGAGAGTCTCCATGAAGTTTAATAAATATCATAGGAGTTATGTTGAAGTAGTTATTCCACTTTCCAATCATGATATCAAAGTTTAGCCTGTTTGGACATATGACCAGTTCTTCAAGCTTATAATCAATCCAGGATGAATCACTATGTAAGAAGCTTGATTTTGAACCTTTAATCAGTAGAGAGTTTTTCATGAAGTTGAATAAATCTCATAGGAGTTATGTTAAAGAAGTTATTCCACTTTCTAACAAGGATATCCATGTTTAGCCTGTTTGGACCTATGGCAAGTTCTACAAGCTTCTAATCAAACCAGGATGAATCACTATGTAAGAAGCTTGATTTGTAACCGCTAATCAGTTGAGAGTCATTCATAAAGTGGAATAAATCTCTTAGGAATTATGTTGAAGATGTTATTCCTTTTTCTGATCAGGAT
This sequence comes from Sinapis alba, assembly GCA_012274485.2. Lineage (NCBI taxonomy): Eukaryota > Viridiplantae > Streptophyta > Magnoliopsida > Brassicales > Brassicaceae > Sinapis > Sinapis alba. Next base: position 425,447 of record MU105709.1, on the reverse strand, counting down.
ATCTATGTTTAGCCTCTTTGGACATATGGCAAGTTCTTCAAGCTTCTAATAAAACCTGGATGAATCACTATGTAAGAGGTTTGAATTGGAACCATTAACCAGTGGACAGTCTTTCATGAAGTTGAATAAATCTCATAGGAGTTATGTTGAAGAAGTTATTCCACTTTCTAACAAGGATATCGATGTTTAGTATGTTTGGACATCTGGCAAGCTCTTCAAGCTTCTAATAAAACCAGGATGGATCACTATATAAGAAGCTTGATTTGGAACCACTGATAGGAGTTATGTTGAAGTAGTTATTCCACTTTCTAATCATGATATCAAAGATTAGCCTGTTTGTACATATGACAAGTTCTTCAAGCTTATAATCAATCCAGGATGAATCACTATATAAGAAGCTTGATTTGGAACCACTGATAGGAGTTATGTTGAAGTAGTTATTCCACTTTCTAATCATGATATCAAAGTTTAGCCTGTTATTACATATGACAAGTTCTTCAAGCTTATAATCAATCCAGGATGAATCACTATGTAAGAAGCTTGATTTTGAACCTTTAATCAGTGGAGAGTTTTTCATGAAGTTGAATAAATCTCATAGGAGTTATGTTGAAGAAGTTATTCCACTTTCTAACAAGGATATCCATGTTTAGCCTGTTTGGACCTATGGCAAGTTCTACAAGCTTCTAATCAAACCAGGATGAATCACTATGTAAGAAGCTTGATTTGTAACCGCTAATCAGTTGAGAATCATTCATAAAGTGGAATAAATCTCTTAGGAATTATGTTGAAGATGTTATTCCACTTTCTGATCACGATATCTATGTTTAGCCTCTTTGGACATATGGCAAGTTCTTCAAGCTTCTAATAAAACCTGGATGAATCACTATGTAAGAGGTTTGAATTGGAACCATTAACCAGTGGACGGTCTTTCATGAAGTTGAATAAATCTCATAGGAGTTATGTTGAAGAAGTTATTCCACTTTCTAACAAGGATATCGATGTTTAGTATGTTTGGACATCTGGCAAGCTCTTCAAGCTTCTAATAAAACCAGGATGAATCACTATATAAGAAGCTTGATTTGGAACCACTGATTAGTGGAGAGTCTCCATGAAGTTTAATAAATCTCATCGCAGTTATGTTGAAGAAGTTATTGCACTTTCTAATCAGGATATCAAAGTTTAGCCTGTTTGGACATATGACAAGTTCTTCAAGCTTCTAATCAATCCAGGATGAATCACTATGTAAGAAGCTTGATTTGGAACCATTAATCAGTGGAGAGTATCCATGAAGTTGAATAAATCCCATAGGAGTAATGTTGAAAAAGTTATTCAACTTTCTAACAAGGATATCCATGTTTAGCATGTTTAGACCTATGGCAAGTTCTTCAAGCTTCTAAACAAACCAGGATGAATCACTATGTAAGAGGTTTGAATTGGAACCATTAACCAGTGGACAGTCTTTCATGAAGTTGAAAAAATTTCATAGGAGTTATGTTGAAGAAGTTATTCCACTTTCTAACAAGGATATCGATGTTTAGTATGTTTGGACATCTGGCAAGCTCTTCAAGCTTCTAATCAAACCAGGTTTAATCACTATATAAGAAGATTGATTTCGAACCACTGATTAGTGGAGAGTCTCCATGAAGTTTAATAAATATCATAGGAGTTATGTTGTAGTAGTTATTCCACTTTCTAATCATGATATTAAAGTTTAGCCTGTTTGGAGATATGACAAGTTCTTCAAGCTTATAATCAATCCAGGATGAATCACTATGTAAGAAGCTTGATTTTGAACCTTTAATCAGTAGAAAGTTTTTCATGAAGTTGAATAAATCTCATAGGAGTTATGTTGAAGAAGTTATTCCACTTTCTAACAAGGATATCCATGTTTAGCCTGTTTGGACCTATGGCAAGTTCTACAAGCTTCTAATCAAACCAGGATGAATCACTATGTAAGAAGCTTGATTTCTAACCGCTAATCAGTTGATAGTCATTCATAAAGTGGAATAAATCTCTTAGGAATTATGTTGAAGATGTTATTCCACTTTCTGATCAGGATATCTATGTTTAGCCTCTTTGGACATATGGCAAGTTCTTCAAGCTTCTAATAAAACCTGGATGAATCACTATGTAAGACGTTTGAATTGGAACCATTAACCAGTGGACAGTCTTTCATGAAGTTGAATAAATCTCATAGGAGTTATGTTGAAGAAGTTATTCCACTTTCTAACAAGGATATCGATGTTTAGTATGTTTGGACATCTGGCAAGCTCTTCAAGCTTCTAATAAAACCAGGATGAATCACTATATAAGAAGCTTGATTTGGAACCACTGGTTAGTGGAGAGTCTCCATGAAGTTTAATAAATCTCATAGGAGTTATGTTGAAGAAGTTATTGCACTTTCTAATCAGGATATCAAAGTTTAGCATGTTTGGACATATGACAAGTTCTTCAAGGTTTTAATCAATCCAGGATGAATCACTATGTAAGAAGCTTGATTTGGAAACATTAATCAGTGGAGAGTATCCATGAAGTTGAATAAATCCCATAGGAGCAATGTTGAAGAAGTTATTCAACTTTCTAACAAGGATATCCATGTTTAGCTTGTTTGGACCTATGGCAAGTTCTTCAAGCTTCTAATCAAACCAGGATGAATCACTATGTAAGAAGCTTGAGTTGGAACCACTTTCTGATCAGGATATCTATGTTTAACCTCTTTGGACATATGGAAAGTTCTTCAAGCCTCTAATCAAACCAGGATGAATCACTATGTAAGAGGTTTGAATTGGAACCATTAACCAGTGGACAGTGTTTTATGAAGTTGAATAAATGTCATAGGAGTTATGTTGAAGAAGTTATTCCACTTTCTAACAAGGATACCGATGTTTAGTATGTTTGGACATCTGGAAAGTTCTTCCAGATTCTAATAAAACCAGGATGAATCACTATATAAGAAGCTTGATTTGGAACCACTGATTAGTGGAGAGTCTCGATGAAGTTTAATAAATCTCATAGGAGTTATGTTGAAGAAGTTGCACTTTCTAATCTGGATATCAAAGTTTAGCCTGTTTGGACATATGACAAGTTCTTCAAGCTTCTAGTCAATCGAGGATGAATTACTATGTAAGAAGCTAGATTTGGAACCATTAATCAGTGGAAAGTATCCATGAAGTTGAATAAATCCCATAGGAGTAATGTTGAAGAAGTTATTCCACTTTCTAACAAGGATATCCATGTTTAGCCTGTTTGGACCTATCGCAAGTTCTTCAAGCTTCTAAGCAAACCAAGATGAATCACTATGTAAGAAGCTTGATTTGGAAAAATTAATCAGTTGAGAGTCATTCATTAAGTGGAATAAATCTCTTAGGAATTATGTTGAAGAAGTTATTCAACGTTCTGATCATGATATCTATGTTTAGCCTCTTTGAACAAATGGCAAGTTCTTCAAGCTTCTAATCAAACCAGGATGAATCACTATGTAAGATATTTGAATTGGAACTATTAACCAGTGGACAGTCTTTCATGAAGTTGAATAAATCTCATAGGAGTTATGTTGAAGAAGTTATTCCACTTTCTAACAAGGATATTGATGTTTAGTATGTTTGGACATCTGGCAATTTTTCAAGCTTCTAATAAAACTATAATGAATCACTATATAAGAAGCTTGATTTGGAACCACTGATTAGTGGAGAGTCTCGATGAAGTTTAATAAATCTCATAGGAGTTATGTTGAAGAAGTTATTGCACTTTCTAATAAGGATATCAAAGTTTAGCCTGTTTGGACATATGACAAGTTCTTCAAGCTTCTAATCAATCCAGGATGAATCACTATGTAAGAAGCTTGATTTGGAACCATTAATCAGTGGATAGTATCCATGAAGTTGAATAAATCCCATAGGAGTTATGTTGAAGAAGTTATTCCACTATCTAACAAGGATATCCAGGTATAGCCTTTTTTGGACCTATGGCATGTTCTTCAAGCTTCTAATCAAACCAGGATGTATCAATATGTAAGAAGCTTGATTTGGAACCATTAATCAGTTGAGAGTCATTCATAAAGTTGAATAAATCTCATATGAGTTATGTTGAAGAAGTTATTCCACTTTCTTATCAGGATATCTATGTTTAGCCTCTTTGGACATATCGCAAATTCTTCAAGCTTCTAATCAAACCAGGATGAATCACTATGTAAGAGGTTTGAATTGGAACCATTAACCAGTGGACAGTCTTTCATGAAGTTGAATAAATCTCGTAGGAGTTATGTTGAAGAAGTTATTCCACTTTCTAACAAGGATATCGATGTTTAGTATGTTTGGACATCTGGCAAGTTCTTCAAGCGTCTAATAAAACCAGGATGAATCACTATATAAGAAGCTTGATTTCGAACCACTGATTAGTGGAGAGTCTCCATGAAGTTTAATAAATCTAATAGGAGTTATGTTTAAGAAGTTATTGCACTTTCTAATCATGATATCAATGTTTAGGTTGTTTGGACATATGACAAGTTCTTCAAGCTTATAATCAATCCAGGATGAATGACTATGTAAGAAGCTTGATTTTGAACCATTAATCAGTAGAGAATTTTTTTTCATGAAGTTGAATAAATCTCATAGGAGTTATGTTGAAGAAGTTATTCCACTTTCAAACAATGATATCCATGTTTAGCCTGTTTGGACCTATGGCAAGTTCTTCAAGCTTCTAATCAAACCAGGATGAATCACTATATAAGAAGCTTGATTTGGAACCATTAATCAGTTGATAGTCATTCATAAAGTTGAATAAATCTCATATGAGTTATGTTGAAGAAGTTATTCCACTTTCTTATCAGGATATCTATGTTTAGCCTCTTTGGACATATCGCAAATTCTTCAAGCTTCTAATCAAACCAGGATGAATCACTATGTAAGAGGTTTGAATTGGAACCATTAACCAGTGGAGAGTCTCCATCAAGTTTAATAAATCTCATCGCAGTTATGTTGAAGAAGTTATTCCACTTTCTGATCAGGAAATCTATGTTTAGCCTCTTTGGACATATGGCAAGTTCTTCAAGCTTCTAATCAAACCAGGATGAATCACTATGTAAGAAGTTTGAATTGGAACCATTAACCAGTGGACAGTCTTTCATGAAGTTGAATAAATCTCATAGGAGTTATGTTGAAGAAGTTATTCCACTTTCTAACATGGATATTTCATGCTTAGTCTGTTTGGACAAATGACAAGTTCTTCAAGCTTCTAATAAAACAAGGATTAATCACTATATAAGAAGCTTGATTTGGAACCACTGATTAGTGGAGAGTCTCCATGAAGTTTAACAAATCTCATAGGAGTTATGTTGAAGAAGTTATTGCACTTTCCGATCAGGATATCCATGTTTAGCCTCTTTGGACATATGGTAATTTCTTCAAGCTTCGCATCAAACCAGGATGAATCACTATGTCAGAAGCTTTATTTGGAACCACTTATTAAGGGAGAGTCTCCATGAAGTTGAATAAATCTCATAGGAGTTATGTTGAAGAAGTTATTCCACTTTTTAATCAGGATATCAATGTTTAGCCTGTTTGGACATATGGCAAGTTCTTCAAGCTTCTAATTAAACCAGGATGAATCACTATGTAAGAAGCTTGATTTGGAACCACTAATTAGGGGAGAGTCTCCATGAATTTGAATAAATCTAATAGGAGTTATGTTGAAGAAGTTATTCCACTTTCTAATCAGGGTATCCCTGTTTAGCATGTTTGGACATATGGCAAGTTCTTCAAGCTTGTAATCAAACCAGGATGGATCACTATGTAAGAAGCTTGATTTGGAACCATTAATCAGTGGAAAGTTTTTCATGAAGATGAATAAATCTAATAGGTGTTATGTTGAAGAAGTAATTCCATTTTCTAACAAGGATATCCAGGTTTAGCCTGTTTGGACCTATGGCAAGTTCTTCAAGCTTCTAATCAAACCAAGATGAATCAGTATGTAAGAATCTTGATTTGGAACCATTAATCAGTTGAGATTCATTCATAAAGTTGAATAAATCTCATAGGAATTATGTTGAAGAAGTTATTCCACTTTCTGATCAGGATATCTATGTTTAGCCTTTTTGGACATATGGCAAGTTATTCAACCTTCCAATCAAACCAGGATGAATCACTATGTCAGAAGTTTGAATTGGAACCATTAACTAGTGGACATTCTTTCATGAAGTTAAATAAATCTCATAGAAGTTATGTTAAAGAAGTTATTCCACTTTCTAACAAGGATATCCATGTTTAGTCTGTTTGGACATATGACAAGTTCTTCAACTTCTAATAAAACCAGGATGAATCACTATATAAGAATCGTGATTTGGAACAACTGATTAGTGGAGAGCCTGCATGAAGTTTAATAAATCTCATAGGAATTATGTTGAAGAAGTTATTGCATTTCTAATCAGGATATCAAAGTTTAGCCGGTTTGGACATATGACAAGTTCTTCAAGCTTTTAATCAATCAAGGATGAATCACTATGTAAGAAGTTTGATTTAGAACCATTAATCAGTGGAGAGTATCCATGAAGTTGAATAAATCCCATAGGAGTTATGTTGAAAAGTTATTCCACTTTCTGATCATGATATCCATGTTTAGCCTCTTTGGACATATGGTAAGCTCTCCAAGCTTCGCATCAAACCAGGATGAATCACTATGTAAGAAGCTTAATTTGGAACCACTAATTAGGGAAGAGTCTCCATGAAGTTGAATAAATCTCATTGGACATATGGCAAGTTCTTCAAGCTTCTAATAAAACCAGGAAAATCATTATGTAAAAAGCTTGATTTGGAACCATTAATGAGTCGGTAGTATCCATGAAGTTTAATAAATCCTATGTAAGCAGCTTGATTTGGAACCATTAATTAGTGGAGAGTTTTTTCATGAAGTTGAATAAATCTCATAGGAGTTATGTTGAAGAACTTATTCCACTTTCTAACAAGGATATCCAGGTTTAGCCTGTTTGGACCTATGGCAAGTTCTTCAAGCTTCTAATCAGAGCAGGATGAATCACTATGTAAGAGGATTGATTTGGAACCATTAATCAGTGGACAATTTTTCATGAAGTTGAATAAATCTCATAGGAGTTATGTTGAAGAACTTATTCCACTTTCTGATCAGGATATCCCTGTTTAGCCTGTTTGGACATATGACAAGTTCTTCAAGCTTCTAATCAAAACAGGATGAATCACTATATAAGAAGCTTGATTAGGAACCACTGATTAGTGGAGAGTTTCCATGAAGTTTAATAAATATCATAGGAGTTCTGTTGAAAAAGTTATTCCACTTTCTAATCAGGATATCAATGTTTAGCCTGTTTGGACATATGACAAGCTCTTCAAGCTCATAATCAATCCAGGATGAATCAGTATGTAAGAAGCTTGATTTGGAACCATTAATCAGTGGAGAGTATCCATGAAGTTGAATAAATCCAATAGGAATTATGTTGAAAAGTTATTCCATTTTCTGATCAGGATATCCATGTTTTGCCTGTTTGGACATATGGCAAGTTCTTCAAGCTTCGTATCAAACAAGGATAAATCCACTTTCTAATCATGATATCAATGTTAGGGGAGAGTCTCCATGAAGTTTAATAAATTTCATAGGTGTTATGTTGAAGAAGTTATTCCACTTTCTAATCAGGATATCAATGTTAAGCCTATTTGGACATATGGCAAGTTCTTCAAGTTTCTAATCAAACCAGGAAAAATCACTATGTAAGAAGCTTGATTTGAAACCATTAATAAGTCGAGAGCATCCATGAAGTTCAATAAATAGCAATAGGAGTTATGTTGAAGAAATTATTCCACTTTCTAATCAGGATATTCTTGTTTAGCCTGTTTGGACATATGGCAAGTTCTTCAAGCTTCTTGTCAAACCGGGATGAATCACTATGTAAGAAGCTTGATTTGGAACCATTAATCAGTGGAGAGTTTTTCATGAAGTTGAATAAATCTCATAGGAGTTATGTTGAAGAAGTTATTCAACTTTCTAATAAGGATATCCAGGTTTAGCTTGTTTGGACCTATGGCAAGTTCTTCAAGCTTCTAATCAAACCATGATAAATCACTAAGTAAGAAGCTTGATTTGGAACCATTAATCAGTTGAGAGTCATTCATAAAGTGGAATAAATCTCATAGGAATTATGTTGAAGAAGTTATTCCACCTTCTTATTAGGATATCTATGTTTAGCCTCTTTTGACATATGGCAAGTTCTTCAAGCTTCTAATCAAAAAAGGATGAATCACTATGTAAGAGGTTTGAATTGGAACCATTAACCAGTGGACAGTCTTTCATGAAGTTGAATAAATCTCATAGGAGTTATGTTGAAGAAGTTATTCCACTTTCTAACAAGGATATCCATGTTTAGTCTGTTTGGACATATGGCAAGTTCTTCAAGCTTCTAATAAAACAAGGATGAATCACTATATAAGAAGCTTGATTTGGAACCATTAATCAGTGGAGAGTACCCATGAAGTTGAATAAATCCCATAGGAGTTATGTTGAAGAAGTTATTCCACTTTCTAACAAGGATATCTAGGTTTAGCCTTTTTTGGACCTATGGCATGTTCTTCAAGCTTCTAATCAAACCAGGATGTATCACTATGTAAGATGCTTGATTTGGAACCATTAATCAGTTGAGAGTCATTCATAGAGTTGAATAAATCTCATAGGAATTATGTTGAAGAAGTTATTCCACTTACTGATCAGGATATCTATGTTTAGCATCATTGGACATATGGCAAGTTCTTCAAGCATTTAATCAAACCAGGATGTATCAATATGTAAGAAGCTTGATTTGGAACCAATAATCAGTTGAAAGTCATTTACAAAGTTGAATAAATCTCATAGGAGTTATGTTGAAGAAGTTATTCCACTTTCTTATCAAGATATCTATGTTTAGCTTCTTTGGACATATGGCAAGTTCTTCAAGCTTCTAATCAAACCAAGATGAATCACTATGTAAGAAGTTTGATTTGGAACCATTAATCACTGGAGAGTATCCATGAACTTGAATAAATCCCATAGGAGTTATGTTGAAAAGTTATTCCACTTTCTGATCAGGATATTCATGTTTAGCCTCTTTGGACATATGGTAAGTTCTTCAAGCTTCGCATCAAACCAGGATGAATCACTATGTAAGAAGCTCTATTTGGAACCACTAATTAAAGGGGAGTCTCCATGAAGTTAAATAAATCTCATAGGAGTTATGTTGAAGAAGTTATTCCACTTTTTAATCAGGATATCAATGTTTAGCCTGTTTGGACATATGGCAAGTTCTTCAAGCTTCTAATCAAACCACGATGAATCACTATGTAAGAAACTTGATTTGGAACCACTAATTTGGTGAGAGTCTCCATGAAGTTGAATAAATCTAATAGGAGTTATGTTGAAGAAGTTATTCCACTTTCTAATCAGGATATCAATGTTTAGCTTGTTTGGATATATGGCAAGTTCTTCAAGCTTCTAATCAAACCATGAAAAATCACTATGTAAGAACCTTGATTTGGAACCATTAATCAGTGGAGAGTATCCATGAAGGTTAATAAATCCCATAGGAGTTATGTTGAAGAAGTTATTCCACTTTCTAATCAGGGTATCCCTGTTTAGCATGTTTGGACATATGGCAAGTTCTTCAATCTTGTAATCAAACCAGGATGGATCACTATGTAAGAAGCTTGATTTGGAACCATTAATCAGTGGAGAGTTTTTCATGAAGTTGAATAAATCTAATAGGTGTTATGTTGAAGAAGTAATTCCACTTTCTAACAAGGATATCCAGGTTTAGCCTGTTTGGACCTATGGCAAGTTCTTCAAGCTTCTAATCAAACCAGGATGAATCAGTATGTAAGAAGCTTGATTTGGAACCATTAACCAGTGGACATTCTTTCATGAAGTTAAATAAATCTCATAGGAGTTATGTTAAAGAAGTTATTCCACTTTCTAACAAGGATATCCAATTTTAGTCTGTTGTGACATATGACAAATTCTTCAACTTCTAATAAAACCAGGATGAATCACTATATAGGAATCTTGATTTGGAACCACTGATTAGTGGAGAGTCTGCATGAAGTTTAATAAATCTCATAGGAATTATGTTGAAGAAGTTATTGCATTTATAATCAGGATATCAAAGTTTAGCCGGTTTGGACATATGACAAGTTCTTCAAGCTTTTAATCAATCAAGGATGAATCACTATGTAAGAAGCTTGATTTGGAACCATTAATCAGTGGATACTATCCATGAAGTTGAAAAAATCCCATAGGAGTTATGTTGAAGAAGTTATTCCACTTTCTAACAAGGATATCCAGGTTTACCCTTTTTGGACCTATGGCATGTTCTTCAAGCTTCTAATCAAACCAGGATGTATCAATATGTAAGAAGCTTGATTTGGAACCATTAATCAGTTGAGAGTCCTTCATAAAGTTGAATAAATCTCATAGGAGTTATGTTGAAGAAGTTATTTCACTTTCTTATCAGGATATCTATGTTTAGCTTCTTTGGACATATGGCAAGTTCTTCAAGCTTGTAATCAAACCAGGATGAATCACTATGTAAGAAGCTTGATTTAGAACCATTAATCAGTGGAGAGTATCCATGAAGTTGAATAAATCCCATAGGAATTATGTTGAAAAGTTATTCCATTTTCTGATCAGGATATCCATGTTTAGCATGTTTGGACATATGGCAAGTTTTTCAAGCTTCGTATCAAACCAGGATAAATCCACTTTCTAATCATGATATCAATGTTAGGGGAGAGTCTCCATGAAGTTTAATAAATCTCATAGGTGTTATGTTGAAGAAGTTATTCCACTTTCTAATCAGGATATGAATGTTAAGCCTATTTGGACATATGGCAAGTTCTTCAAGTTTCTAATCAAACCAGGAAAACTCACTATGTAAGAAGCTTAATTTGAAACCATTAATCAGTCGAGAGTATCCATGAAGTTTAATAAATAGCAATAGGAGTTATGTTGAAGAAGTTATTCCACTTTCTAATCAGGATATTCTTGTTTAGCCTGTTTGGACATATGGCAAGTTCTTCAAGCTTCTTGTCAAACCGGGATGAATCACTACGTAAGAAGCTTGTTTGGAACCATTAATCAGTGGAGAGTTTTTCATGAAGTTGAATAAATCTCATAGGAGTTATGTTGAAGAAGTTATTCCACTTTCTAATAAGGATATCCAGGTTTAGCTTGTTTGGACCTATGGCAAGTTCTTCAAGCTTCTAATCAAACCAGGATAAATCACTATGTAAGAAGCTTGATTTGGAACCATTAATCAGTTGAGAGTCATTCATAAAGTGGAATAAATCTCATAGGAATAATGTTGAAGAAGTTATTCCACCTTCTGATTAGGATATCTATGTTTAGCCTCTTTTGACATATGGCAAGTTCTTCAAGCTTCTAATCAAACCTTGATGAATCACTATGTAAGAGTTTTGAATTGGAACCATTAACCAGTGGAGAGTACCCATGAAGTTGAATAAATCCTATAGGAGTTATGTTGAAGAAGTTATTCCACTTTCTAACAAGGATATCTAGGTTTAGCCTTTTTTGGACCTATGGCATGTTCTTCAAGCTTCTAATAAAACCAGGATGTATCACTATGTAAGAAGCTTTATTTGGAACCATTAATCAGTTGAGAGTCATTCATAAAGTTGAATAAATCTCATAGGAGTTATGTTGAAGAAGTTACTCCACTTTCTTATCAAGATATCTATGGTTAGCTTCTTTGGACATATGGCAAGTTCTTCAAGCTTCTATTCAAACCAGGATGAATCACTATGTAAGAAGTTTGATTTGAAACCATTAATCACTAGAGAGTATCCATGAAGTTGAATAAATCCCATAGGAGTTATGTTGAAAAGTTATTCCACTTTCTGATCAGGATATTCATGTTTAGCCTCTTTGGATATATGGCAAGTTCTTCAAGCTTCTAATCAAACCAGGAAAAATCACTGTGTAAGAAGCTTGATTTGGAACCATTAATCAGTGGAGAGTATTCATGAAGGTTAATAAATCTCATAGGAGTTATGTTGAAGAAGTTATTGCACTTTCTAATCAGGATATCAATGTTTAGCCTGTTTGGATATATGACAAGTTCTTCAAGCTTTTAATCAATCCAAGATGAATCACAATGTAAGAAGCTTGATTTGGAACAATTAATCAGTGGAGAGTAGCCATGAACTTGAATAAATCCCATAGGAGTGATGTTGAAAAGTTATTCCACTTTCTGATCAGGATATCCATGTTTAGTCTGTTTGGACATATGACAAGTTATTCAAGCTTCGTATCAAACCAGGATGAATCATTATGTAAGAAGCTTACTTTGGAACCACTAATTAGGGGAGAGTCTCCATGAAGTTGAATAAATCTCATAGGAGTTATGTTAAGAATTATTCCACTTTCTAATCAGGATATCAATGTTAGGGGAGAGTCTCCATGAAGTTGAATAAATCTCATAGGAGTTATGTTGAAGAAGTTATTTCACTTTCTAACAAGGATATCCAGGTTTAGCCTCTTTGGACATATGGTAAGTTCTTCAAGCTTCGTATCAAATTAGGATGAATCACTATGTAAGAAGCTTAATTTGGAACCACTGTTAGTGTAGAGTCACCATGAAGTTCAATAAATCTCATAGGATTTATGTTAAAGAAGTTATTCCACTTTCTAATCATGATATCAATGTTTAGCTTGTTTGGACATATGACAAGTTCTTCAAGCTTCTAATCAATCCAGGATAAATCACTATGTAAGAAGCTTGATTTTGAACCATTAATCAGTGGAAAGTATCCATGAAGTTGAATAAATCCCACAGGAGTTATGTTGAAAAGTTATTCCACTTTCTGATCAGGATATCCATGTTTAGCCTGATTGGACATATGACAAGTTCTTCAAGCTTCGTATCAAACCAGGATGAATCACTATGTAAGAAGCTTAATTTGGAACAACTAATTAGGGGAGAGTCATTTATAAAGTTGAATAAATCTCATATGAGTTATGTTGAAGACGTTATTCCACTTTCTAATTAGGATATTAATGTTTAGTCTGTTTGGACATATGGCAAGTTCTTCAAGCTTCTAATCAAACCAGGATAAATCTGTAACGACCCAAATTTCGGCCCAGACAATTTAGCCAGTTAAGCCCATTTTAATTTCGGAAAAACCCTAGTTTTCCTCTATTTAAAGGGAATTTCGTGATGGTTTATGGTAGACACTTTTGGAGTGGTGAAGCTTTGCCGGAATGTCACCAGAGCAGCCACCAATAGCCACCATGAAAGAGGAGTCATTGCACCATCCGAAAAGAGAGATTAAGGCTTACAAGACATGTTTTAGGAGAACAGAAGAATGACTGATCAAATCCGATAATTTCGAAGGAAAGGACACCATATCGGTGATTGTGGATATACTTATCAAGTCATCTCATTTCCTAGCAATTGGGAAATAATCAAAATTGATCAGCTGAGGTTTCATGGAGTTCTCGTCAGTTTTGTATCGGATCGGGATGTAAAGTTCACTTCTCCATTTTAGAGAGCCTTTCAGAAGGCGCTTGGGACAATGTCCATATGAGTACAACCTAACATCCACAGACATATGAGCAGTAAGAGATAACTATTCAGACTTTAGAAGATATTTTTCAGTAATTGTATTATCATTCGAGTATTGAGATGGGACCATATGAAGCACTTTATGGTAGGCATTGTCGTACACCACTTTGTTGGACAAAAGTGGAGGAGATACGAGACGTAGAACCAACAATTGTTCGGGAGAGAGCAAGAGTTCATGTTGCAGCAGCATCTAAAACTTTGTCGATAGTTTGTCATCATGTGGAGAGTATTAAATTGTCAAGTGAAAGAGGTTCAGGGGGTAATGATCTTGTTCGTCAGAGTTTATTGAGAGAGATAAGACATGGGAGACCGAGACTCAATCGAGGATCAGATATGCAGAGCTATTTCAGGATGATATTGGGCAGTTGGCTCAGGATTTGAATTCGAGGACGAATTCCTTGTAAGTTGGGAAGAATTGTAACGACCCAAATTTCGGCCCAGACAATTTAGTCAGTTAAGCCCATTTTAATTTCGGAAAAACCCTAGTTTTCCTCTATTTAAAGGGAATTTTGTGATGGTTTATGGTAGACACTTTTGGAGTGGCGAAGCTTTGCCGGAATGTCACCGGAGCAGCCACCAATAGCCACCATGAAAGAGGAGTAATTGCACCATCCGAAAAGAGAGATTAAGGCTCACAAGACATGTTTTAGGAGAACAGAAGAACGACTGATTAAAATCCGAAAATTTCGAAGCCATATTTTGAGGTTATGTTCTACACTCTTAGATCTACGTTTATCAGAAAACGGATCATCATTTGGAATTTTTATCTAAGAGTTATGGTGGTTTCTTTGAGACTGATTTCTATAGATCGAAATCGTAAATCGTCAACTTTATCAGTGTTTATCTGTTGATACAGAATGAAACAGGAAATGAGCGAGTTACCATTAGAAAGATCTCGATGTCATATTTCCAGATAATCTTCCTGACCTTCAAACCGAGGTACGGTTATAAAGTTATTGACGTTTCTTCTTAGCAAGGAATAAAGCTGTTGGGTTACAGAGACAGTTTCGACCAGTCTCGGTGTAGTGGAGAAACAGTTGACCTAAACAAAAGATTTCAGTCTGAAAATTTGTCAGTAAGTATTTGATTATGTTATCTATCATCTACAACAAGCGGATTGTCATTTAGAGTTATTTTCTGACAGTTATTCTTATTTTCGTGAGAGATGTTGGTGAAGTCTGCGTTTGCAACCAGCCTGGAGGTAAAGCTGTTTTGGTCAATCAAATGATGTCCGATCGGAGTAAAATCGGTGGTTACAGACAGAGGAAATCTTGTACTACCTTATGACAGGAGCGATTGAAAAGTTAACGGTCAGTTCTTGAGTTATTGGTCTGTTTCCTCTAGAGTTTAGTTCTGCCTGAATATCCGGTTCATCTTTTTCAAAGAGTTTTGGAGTTGCTGTTTTAGAGCCGTCATGGTCCATTCAGATTTTTATCAGGTTTTCTTCAGAAACCCGTGGCGAAGGTGAGGGTTACTCCGTTAAATCCCGAACTAGTTTAGTACTGCCATTATGAATTGTCTAGTTTCAAAACATGATCCGTCTCTGTGAATTGAGTCTGCTTGCGAGTCTTGTTTATTATTTTTATTGATTGTTAAACCGGAAATAGGATAATAGAGGATTCAACTATTGTATGAATTAATTGATGCTGAGTATTATTATATATATATATATATATATAGATATATATATTACGGACTATGTGCGAGTGCGGGGGTTCAGAGATGTCTGAGCTAGCGACGCAGCGGGTTCTGAGTTCGGGGGTACAGAGACGTTTGTACTATCGACGCAGCGGGTGATTGAGTGCGGGGGTACAGAGACGTTTGTACTAGCGACGCAGCGGGATTTGAGTGCGAGGGTACAGAGACGTTTGTACTATCAACGCAGCGGGTGGTTGAGTGCGGGGGTACAGAGACATACTGTACTATCGACGCAGCGGGTATCTATATATCCTTATGAGGAAATGCGCGGTGCAGGGAGTAGCTGTGTACTATGAGTGCATGAGTGTTAGTTGGACTAGATGTATATGGATTGTTCTTTGTGGTGTAGACACCATGCTTGTTTCATGCTAGAGCTAGGCTTACATAGTTGTAGTGCTACGTACTAAGTCAGTGGTTTGCGGTTTAGCATCCCATACCTCACTGAGTGACTCCCCTGTTACTCACCCCTCCTTCTTTCCCCCTTTCAGATAAGACCGACGAGCGGGAGTGATTGCTATCAGACTGGTGCTTTTGGGAGTTTTATTCATTTCTTTTGCAGACTTTCGGTTTTATGTTTTTATCGGATTTATTTCATTACGAGATTTATTGCTATTTATGAGATTTATGGTGTTTGGAGATGATTTATGAGGATTAATAAATGGAGATTTCAGAGTTATTATTTATTATATTATTTTGGAAAATACGGCTGTTACAAAATCACTATGTAAGAAGCTTGATTTGGAACCATTAATCAGTGGAGAGTATCCATGAAGTTGAATAAATCTCATAGGAGTTATGTTGAAGAAGTTATTTCACTTTCTAACAAGGATATCCAAGTTTTGCCTGTTTGGACCTATGGCAAGTTCTTCAATCTTCTAATCAAACCAGGATGAATCACTATGTAAGAAGCTTGATTTGGAACCATTAATCAGTTGAGAGTAATTCATAAAGTTGATTAAATCTCATAGGAGTTATGTTGAAGAAGTTATTCCACTTTCTGATCAGGATATCTATGTTTAGCCTCTTTGGACATATGGCAAGTTCTTCAAGCTTCTAATCAAACCAGGATGAAAAACTATGTAAGAAGTATGAATTGGAACCATTATTCAGTGGACGGTCTTTCATGAAGTTTAATAAATCTCATAGGAGTTATGTTGAAGAAGTTATTCCACTTTCAAACAAGGATATCCATGTTTAGTCTGTTTGGACATATGGCAAGTTCTTCAAGCTTCTAATGAAATTAGGATGAATCACTATGTAAGAAGCCTGGTTGGGAACCATTAATCAGTGGAGAGTATCCATGAACTTGAATAAATCTCATAGGAGTTATGTTGAAGAAGTTATTCCACTTTCTTATCAGGATATCTATGTTTAGCCTCTTTGGACATATGACAAGTTCTTCAAGCTTCTAATCAAACCAGGATGAATCACTATGTAAGAAGTTTGATTTGGAACCATTATTAAGTGGAGAGTATACATGAAGTTTAATAAATCCCATAGCAGTTATGTTGAAGAAGTTATTCCACTTTCTAATCAGGATATCCATGTTTAGCCTGTTTGGACATATGGCAAGTTCCTCAAGCTTCTAATCAAACCAGAATGAAACACTATGTAAGAAGCTTGATTTTTAACCAATAATCAGTGGAGAGTTTTTCATGAAGTTGAATAAATCTCATATGTGTTATGTTGAAGAAGTTATTCCACTTTCTAACAAGGATATCCGGGTTTAGCCTGTTTGGACCTATGGCAAGTTCTTCAAGCTTCTAATCAAACCAGGATGAATCACTATGTAAGAAGCTTGATTTGGAACCATAAATCAGTTGGTTGAGAGTCATTCATAAAGTTGAATAAATCTCATAGGAGTTCTGTTTTAGAAGTTATTCCACTTTCTAATAAGGATATCCATGTTTAGCCGCTTTGGACATATGGCAAGTTCTTTAAGCTTTTAATCAAACCATGATGAATCACTATGTAAAAAGCTTGATTTGGAACCATTAATTAGTGTAGAGTCTTTCATGAAGTCGAATACATTACATAGGAGTTATGTTGAAGAAGTTATTTCACTTTCTAATCAGGATATCAATGTTTAGCATGTTTGGACATATGACAAGTTCTTCAAGCTTTTAATCAATCCAGGATGAATCACAATGTAAGAAGCTTGATTTGGAGCAATTAATCAGTGGAGAGTATCCATGAAGTTGAATAAATCCCATAGGAGTTATGTTGAAAAGTTATTCCACTTTCTAATAAGGATATCCATGTTTAGCCTCTTTGGACATATGGTAAGTTCTTCAAGCTTCGTATCAAACCAAGATATATCACTATGTAAAAAGCTTAATTTGGAACCACTAATTAGGGGAGAGTCTCCGTGAAGTTGAATAAATCTCCTAGGAGTTATATTGAAAAAGTTATTCCACTTTCTAATCAGGATATCAATGTTTAGCCCGTTTAGACATATGACAAGTTCTTCAAGCTTCTAATCAAACCAGGATGAAAAACTATGTAAGAAGTTTGAATTGGAACCATTATTCAGTGGACGGTCTTTCATGAAGTTTAATAAATCTCATAGGAGTTATGTTGAAGAAGTTATTCCACTTTCAAACAAGGATATCCATGTTTAGTCTGTTTGGACATATGGCAAGTTCTTCAAGCTTCTGATGAAACTAGGATGAATCACTATGTAAGAAGCTTGGTTTGGAACCATTAATCAGTGGAGAGTATCCATGAACTTGAATAAATCCCATAGGAGTTATGTTGAAGAAGTTATTCCACTTTCTTATCAGGATATCTATGTTTAGCCTCTTTGGACATATGACAAGTTCTTCAAGCTTCTAATCAAACCATGATGAATCACTATGTAAGATGTTTGATTTGGAACCATTAGTAAGTGGAGAGTATACATGAAGTTTAATAAATCCCATAGCAGTTATGTTGAAGAAGTTATTCCACTTTCTAATCAGGATATCCCTGTTTAGCCTGTTTGGACATATGGCAAGTTCTTCAAGCTTCTAATCAAACCAGAATGAAACACTATGTAAGAAGCTTGATTTTTAACCATTAATCAGTGGAGAGTTTTTCATGAAGTTGAATAAATCTCATAGGTGTTATGTTGAAGAAGTTATTCCACTTTCTAACAAGGATATCTGGCTTTAGCCTGTTTGGACCTATGGCAAGTTCTTCAAGCTTCTAATCAAACCAGGATGAATTACTATGTAAGAAGCTTGATTTGGAACCATAAATCAGTTGGTTGAGAGTCATTCATAAAGTTGAATAAATCTCATAGGATTATGTTTTAGAAGTTATTCCACTTTCTAATAAGGATATCCATGTTTAGCCTCTTTGGACATATGGCAAGTTCTTTAAGCTTTTAATCAAACCAGGATGAATCACTATGTAAAAAGCTTGAATTGGAACCATTAATCAGTGTAGAGTCTTTCATGAAGTCGAATAAATTACATAGGAGTTATGTTGAAGAAGTTATTGCACTTTCTAATCAGGATATCAATGTTTAGCCTGTTTGGACATATGACAAGTTCTTCAAGCTTTTAATCAATCCAGGATGAATCACAATGTAAGAAGCTTGATTTGGAGCAATTAATCAGTGGAGAGTATCCATGAAGTTGAATAAATCCCATAGGAGTTATGTTGAAAAGTTATTCCACTTTCTGATCAGGATATCCATGTTTTGCCTGTTTGGACCTATGGCAAGTTCTTCAAGCTTCTAATATAACCATGATGAATCACTATGTAAGAATCTTGATTTGGAACCATTAATCAGTTGAGAGTAATTCATAAAGTTGAATAAATCTCATAGGAGTTATGTTAAAGAAGTTATTCCACTTTCTGATCAGGATATCTATGTTTAGCCTCTTTGGACATATGGGAAGTTCTTCAAGCTTCTAATTAAACCAAGATGAGTCACTATGTAAGAAGTTTGAATTGGAACCATTATTCAGTGGACGGTCTTTCATGAAGTTTAATAAATCTCATTGGAGTTATGTTGAAGAAGTTATTCCACTTTGAAACAAGGATATCCATGTTTAGTATGTTTGGACATATGACAAGTTCTTCAAGCTTCTAATGAAACTAGGATGAATCACTATATAAGAAGTTTAATTTGGAACAATTAATCAGTGGAGAGTATCCATGAAGTCAAAAAGTTATTCCACTTTCTGATAAGGATATCCATGTTTAGCCTCTTTGGACATATGGTAAGTTCTTCAAGATTCGTATCAAACCAAGATGAATCACTATGTAAGAAGCTTAATTTGGAACCACTAATTAGGGGAGAGTCTCCGTGAAGTTGAATAAATCTCATAGGAGTTATATTGAAGAAGTTATTCCACTTTCTAATCAGGATATCAATGTTTAGCCTGTTTGGACATATGGCAAGTTCTTCAAGCTTCTAATCAAACTAGGATGAATCACTATGTAAGAAGTTTGATTTGGAACCATTAATTAGTGGAGAGTTCTTAATGAAGGTTAATAAATTTAATAGGAGTTATGTTGAAGAAGTTATTCCACTTTCTAACAAGGATATCCAGGTTTAGCCTATTTGGATCTCTGGCAAGTTCTTCAGGCTTATAATCAAACCAGGATGAATCACTATGAAAGAAGCAAGATTTGGAACCATTAATCAGTTGAGAGTCATTCATAAAGTTGAATAAATCTCATAGGAGTTACGTGGAAGAAGTTATTCCACTTTCTAATCAAGATATCTCTGTTGAGCCTCTTTGGACATGTGGCAAGTTCTTCAAGCTTCTAATCAAACCAGGATGAATCACTATGTAAGAAGTTTGATTTGGAACCATTAATCAGAGGACAGTATTTCATGAAGTTGAATAAATCTCATAGGAGTTATGTTGAAGAAGTTATTCCACTTTCAAACCAGGATATCCATGTTTAGTCTGTTTGGACATATGGCAAGTTCTTCAAGTTTTTAATCAAACCAGGATGAATCACTATATAAGAAGCTTGATTTGGAACCACTGATTAGTGGAGAGTCTCCATGAAGTTTAATAAATTTCATAGGAGTAATGTTGAAGAAGTTATTCCACTTTCTAATCAGGATATCAATGTTTAGCCTTCTTGGACATATGACAAGTTCTTCAAGCTTCTAATTAATCTAGAATGAATCACTATGTAAGAAGCTTGATTTGGAACCATTAATAAGTTGAGAGTCATTCGTAAAAACGAATAAATCTAATAGGTGTTATGGATAAGAAGTTATTCTACTTTCTGATCAGGATATCCCTGTTTAGCCTGTTTGGACATATGGCAAGTTCTTCAAGTTTCTAATCAAACTAGGATAAATCACTATGTAAGAAGTTTGGTTTGAAACCTTTAATCAATGGAGAGTATCCATGAACTTGAATAAATCTCATAGGAGTTTTGTTGAAGAAGTTATTCCACTTTCTAATCAGGATATCCCTGTTTAGCCTCTTTCGACATATGACAAGTTCTTCAAGCTTCTAATTAAACCAGGATGAGTCACTGTGTAAGAAGCTTGATTTGGAACCATTAATCAGTGGACAGTTTTTCATGAAGTTGAATAAATCTCATAGGAGTTATGTTGAAGAAGTTACTCCACTTTCTAACAAGGATATCAAGGTTTAGCTTGTTTGGACCTATGACAAGTTCTTCAGGCTTCTAATCAAACCAGGATGAATCACTATGTCAGAAGCTTGATATAGAACCACTAATCAGTTGAGAGTCATTCATAAAGTTGAATAATTAAGTCTTATAGAAGTTATATTGAAGAAGTTATTCCACTTTCTAATCAGGATATCTATGTTTAGCCTCTTTGGACATGTGACAAGTTCTTCAAGCTTCTAATCAAACCAGGATGAATCACTATGTAAGAAGTTTGATTTGGAACCATTAATCAGTGGACAGTTTTTCATGAAGTTGAATAAATCTCATAGGAGTTATGTTGAAGAAGTTATTCCACTTTCTAACAAAGATATCCATGTTTATTCTGTTTGGACATATGGCAAGTTCTTCAAGCTTCTAATCAAACCAGGATGAATCACTATGTAATATGGTTGTTTTGGAACCATTAATTAGAGGAGAGTTTTTCATGAAGTTGAATAAATCTCATAGGAGTTATGTTGAAGAAGTTATTTCACTTTCTAACAATGATATCTAGGTTTTGCCTGTTTGGACCTATGGCAAGTTCTTCAAGCTTCTAATAAAACCAGGATGAATCACTATATAAGAAGCCTGATTTGGAACGACTGATTAGTGGAGAGTCTCCATAAAGTTTAATAAATCTCATAGGAGTTATGTTGAAGAAGTTATTCCACTTTCTAATAAGGAAGGCAATGTTTACTCTGTTTGGACATATGACAAGTTCTTCAAGCTTCTAATCAATGCATGATGAATCACTATGTTAAAATCTTGATTTGGAACATTAATCAGTGGACAGTATCCATGAAGTTGAATAAATCCCATAGGAGTTTTGTTGAAAAGTTATTCCATTTTCTGATCAGGATATCCATGTTTAGCCTGTTTAGACATATTGCAAGTTCTTCAATCTTCGTATCAAAACAGGATGAGTCACTATGTAAGTAGGTTAATTTGGAACCAATAATCAGTTGCGAGTTTTTCATGAAGTTGAATAAATCACATAGGAGTTATGTTGAAGAAGTTATTACACTTTCGAACAAGGATATACAGGTTTAGCCTTTTTGACCCTATGGCAAGTTCTTCAAGCTTCTATTCAAACCATGATGTATCACTATGTAAGAAGCTTGATTTGGAACCATTAATCAGTTGAGATTCATTCATAAAGTTGAATAAATCTCATAGGAGTTATGTTGAAGAAGTTATTCCAGTTTCTTACCAGGATATCTATGTTTAGCCTCTTTGGACATATGGCAAGTTCGTCAAGCTTCTAATCAAACCAGGATGAATCACTATGTAAGAAGTCTGATTTGGAACCATTAACCAGTGGACAATCTTTCATGAAGTTGAATAAATCTCATAGGAGTTATGTTGAAGAGGTTATTCCACTTTCTAACAGGGATATCCAGGTTTAGTCTATTTGGACATATGGCAAGTTCTTCAAGCTTCTAATCAAACCAGGTTTAATCACTATATAAGAAGCTTGATTTGGAACCACTAGTTAGTGGAGAGTCTCCATGAAGTTTAATAAATCTCATAGGAGTGATGTTGAAGAAGTTGTTCCACTTTATAATCATGATATCAATGTTTAGCTTGTTTGGACATATGACAAATTCTTCAAGCTACTAATCAAACCAGGATGAATCACTATGTAAGAAGATTGATTTGGAACCATTAATCAGTGGACAGTCTTTCATGAAGTTGAGTTAATCTCATAGGAGTTATGTTGAAGAAGTTATTCACTTTCTGATCAGGATATCCATGTTTAGCATGTTGTGACATATGACAAGTTCTTCAGGCTTCTAATCAAACCAGGATGAATCACTATGTAAGAAGCTTGATTTGGAACCACTAATCAGTTAAGAGTCATTCATGAAGTTGAATAAATCTCATAGGAGTTATGTTGAAGAAGTTATTCCACTTTCAAACAAGGATATCCATGTTTAGTCTATTTGGACATATGGCAAGTTCTTCAAGCTTCTAATGAAACTAGGATGAATCACTATGTAAGAAGCTTGGTTTGGAACCATTAATCAGTGGAGAGTATCCATGAACTTGAATAAATCTCATAGGAGTTATGTTGAAGAAGTTATTCCACTTTCTAATAAGGATATCCATGTTTAGCATGTTTGAACATATGACAAGTTCTTCAAGCTTCTAATTATGTTGAAGAAGTTATTCTACTTTCTAATTAATATATTAATGTTTAGCATGTTTGGACATATGGCAAGTTCTTCAAGCTTCTAATCAATCCAGGATGAATCACTATCTAAGAAGCTTGATTTAGAACCATTAATAAGTGGAGAGTCTTTCATGAAGGTTAATAAATCTCATAGGAGTTATGTTGAAGAAGTTATTCCACTTTCTAATCAGGATATCAATGTTATGGGAGAGTCTCCATGAAGTTGAATAAATCTCATAAGAGTTATGTTGAAGAAGTTATTCCACTTTCTAATCAGGATATC
>MU105709.1:367778-396653 GCA_012274485.2 Sinapis alba | reverse complement strand
AGGATATCCATGTTTAGTCTGTTTGGACATATGGCAAGTTCTTCAAGCTTCTAATCATACCAGGATGAATCACTATATAAGAAGATTGATTTGGAACCACTGATAAGTGGAGAGTCTCCATGAAGTTTAATAAATTTCATAGGACTTATGTTGAAGAAGTTATTCCACTTCCTAATCAGGATATCAATGTTTAGCCTTTTTGGACATATGACAAGTTCTTCAAGCTTCTAATCAATCTAGAATGAATCACTATGTAAGAAGCTTGATTTGGAACCATTAATAAGTTGAGAGTCATTCTTAAAATTGAATAAATCTAATAGGAGTTATGTTGAAGAAGTTATTCCACTTTCTGATCAGGATATCCCTGTTTAGCCTGTTTGGACATATGGCAAGTTCTTCAAGTTTCTAATCAAACTAGGATAAATCACTATGTAAGAAGTTTGGTTTGGAACCATTAATCAGTGGAGAGTATCCATGAACTTGAATAAATCCCATAGGAGTTTTGTTGAAGAAGTTATTCCACTTTCTAATCAGGATATCCCTGTTTAGCCTCTTTGGACATATGGCACGTTCTTCAAGCTTCTAATCAAACCAGGATGAATCACTGTGTAAGAAGCTTGATTTGGAACCATTAATCAGTGGACAGTTTTTCATGAAGTTGAATAAATCTCATAGGAGTTATGTTGAAGAAGTTAGTCCACTTTCTAACAAGGATATCCAGGTTTAGCCTGTTTGGACCTATGACAAGTTCTTCAGGCTTCTAATCAAACCAGGATGAATCACTATATCAGAAGCTTGATTTGGAACCACTAATCAGTTGAGAGTCATTCATAAAGTTGAATAAATCGTATAGGAGTTATGTTGAAGAAGTTATTCCACTTTCTAATCAGGATATCTATGTTTAGCCTCTTTGGACATGTGGCAAGTTCTTCAAGCTTCTAATCAAACCAGGATGAATCACTATGTAAAAAGTTTGATTTGGAACCATTAATCAGTGGACAGTCTTTCATGAAGTTGAATAAATCTTATAGGAGTTATGTTGAAGAAGTTATTCCACTTTCTAACAGGGATATCCATGTTTAGTGTATTTGGACATATGGCAAGTTCTTCAAGCTTCTAATCAACCAGGTTTAATCACTATATAAGAAGCTTGATTTGGAACCACTGATTAGTGGAGAGTCTCCATGAAGTTTAATAAATCTCATAGGAGTGATGTTGAAGAAGTTGTTCCACTTTATAATCATGATATCAATGTTTAGCTTGTTTGGACATATGACAAATTCTTCAAGCTTCTAATCAAACAAGGATGAATCACTATGTAAGAAGATTGATTTGGAACCATTAATCAGTGGACAGTTTTTCATGAAGTTGAATAAATCTCATAGGAGTTATGTTGAAGAAGTTATTCCACTTTCTGATCAGGATATCCATGTTTAGCCTGTTGTGACATATGACAAGTTCTTCAGGCTTCTAATCAAACCAGGATGAATCACTATGTAAGAAGCTTGATTTGGAACCACTAATCAGTTGAGAGTCAGTCATAAAGTTGAATAAAACTCATAGGAGTTATGTTGAAGAAGTTATTCCAGTTTCTTATCAGGATATCTATGTTTAGCCTCTTTGGATATGTGGCAAGTTCTTCAAGCTTCTAATCAAACCAGGATGAATCACTATGTAAGAAGTTTGATTTGGAACCATTAACCAGTAGACAATCTTTCCTGAAGTTGAATAAATCTCATAGGAGTTATGTTGAAGAAGTTATTCCACTTTCTAACAGGGATATCCATGTTTAGTCTATTTGGACATATGGCAAGTTCTTCAAGCTTCTAATCAAACCAGGTTTAATCACTATATAAGAAGCTTGATTTGGAACCACTGATTAGTGGAGAGTCTCCATGAAGTTTAATAAATTTCATAGGAGTGATGTTGAAAAAGTTGTTCCACTTTATAATAATGATATCAATGTTAAGCTTGTTTGGACATATGACAAATTCTTCAAGCTTCTAATCAAACTAGGATGAGCCACTATGTAAGAAGCTTGATTTGGAACTATTAATCAGTGGACAGTTTTTCATGAAGTTGAATAAATATCATAGGAGTTATGTTGAAGAAGTTATTCCACTTTCTGATCATGATATCTCTTTTTAACCTGTTTGGACCTATGGTAACTTCTTCAAGCGTCTAATCAAACCAGGCTGGATCACTATGTAAGAAGCTTGATTTGTAACCATTAATCAGTGGAGAGTTTTTCATGAAGTTAATAAATCTCATAGGTGTTATGTTGAAGAAGTTATTCCACTTTATAACAAGGATATATAGGTTTAGCATGTTTGGACCTATGGCAAGTTCGTCAAGCTTCTAATCAAACCAGGATGAATCACTATGTAAGAAGCTTGATTTGGAACCATAAATCAGTGGAGAGTTTTTCATGAAGTTGAATAAATCTCATAGGAGTTAAGTTGAAGAAATTATTCCACTTTCTAACAAGGATATCCAAGTTTAGCCTGTTTGGACCTATGACAAGTTCTTCAGGCTTCTAATCAAACAAGGATGAATCACTATGTAAAAAGCTTGATTTGGAACCATTAATCAGTTGAGAGTCATTCATAAAGTTGAATAAATCTCATAATAGTTATGTTGAAGAAGTTATTCCACTTTCTAATCAGGATATCTATGTTTAGCCTCTTTGGATATGTGGCAAGTTCTTCAAACTTCTAATCAAACCAGGATGAATCACTATGTAAGAAGTTTGATTTGGAACCATTAATCAGTGGACAGTCTTTCATGAAGTTGAATAAATCTCATAGGAGTTAACTTGAAGAGGTTATTCCACTTTCTAACAAGGATATCAAGATTTAGCCTGATTGCACCTATGGTAAGTTCTTCAAGCTTCTAATCAAACCAGGATGAATCACTATGTAAGAAGCTTAATTTGGAACTATTAATCAGTTGAGAGTAATTCATGAAGTTGAATAAATCTCATAGGAGTTATGTTGAAGAAGTTATTCAACTTTCTGATCAGGATATCTATGTTTAGCCTCTTTGGACATATGGCAAATTCTTCAAGCTTCTAATCAAACCAGGATGAATCACTATGTAAGAAGTTTGAATTGGAACCATTAATCAGTGGACAGTCTTTCATGAAGTTGAATAAATATCATAGGTGTTATGTTGAAGAAGTTATTCCACTTTCTAACAAGGATATCAAGGTTTAGCCTATTTGGACCTATGGCATGTTCTTCAAACTTCTAATCAAACCAGGATGAATCACTATGTAAGAAGCTTGATTTGGAACCATTAAACAGTGGAGAGTTTTTCATGAAGTTGAATAAATCTCATAGGAGTTAAGTTGAAGAAGTTATTCCACTTTCTAACAAGGATATCCAGGTTTAGCATGTTTGGACCTATGCCAAGTTCTTCAAGCTTCTAATCAAACCAGGATGAATCACTATGTCAGAAGCTTGATTTGGAACCATTAATCAGTTGAGAGTCATTCATAAAGTTGAATAAATCTCATAGGAGTTATGTTGAAGAAATTCCACTTTTTAATAAGGATATCTATGTTTAGCCTCTTTGGACATGTGGCAAGTTCTTCAAGCTTCTAATCAAACCAGGATGAATCACTATGTAAGAAGTTTGATTTGGAACCATTAATCAGTGGACAGTCTTTCATGAAGTTGAATAAATCTCATAGGAGTTATGTTGAAGAAGTTATTCCACTTTCTAACAAGGATATCCATGTTTATTCTGTTTGGACATATGGCAAGTTCTTCAAGCTTCTAATCAAACCAGGATAAATTACTATGTAATATGGTTGATTTGGAACCATTAATCAGAGGAGAGTTTTTCATGAAGTTGAATAAATATCATAGAAGTTATGTTGAAGAAGTTATTTCACTTTCTAACAAGGATATCAAGGTTTTGCCTGTTTGGACCTATGTCAAGTTTTTCAAGCTTCTAATCAAACCAGGATGAATCACTTTATAAGAAGCTTGATTTGGAACGACTGATTAATGGAGAGTCTCCATGAAGTTTAATAAGTCTCATAGGAGTTATGTTAAAGAAGTTATTCCACTTTTTAATAAGGAAATCAATGTTTACCCTGTTTGGACATATGAAAAGTTCTTCAAGCTTCTAATCAATGCACGATGAATCACTATGTTAAAAGCTTGATTTGGAACCATTAATCAGTGGAGAGTATCCATGAAGTTGAATAAATCCCATAGGAGTTATGTTGAAAAGTTATTCCATTTTCTGATAAGGATATCCATGTTTAGCCTGTTTGGACATATTGCAAGTTCTTCAATCTTCGTATCAAACCAGGATGAATCACTATGTAAGTAGGTTAATTTGGAACCAATAATCAGTTGAGAGTTTTTCATGAAGTTGAATAAATCTCATAGGAGTTATGTTGAAGAAGTTATTACACTTTCTAACAAGGATATACAGGTTTAGCCTTTTTGACCCTATGGCAAGTTCTTCAAGCTTCTATTCAAACCATGATGTATCACTATGTAAGAAGCTTGATTTGAAACCATTAATCAGTTGAGAGTCATTCATAAAGTTGAATAAATCTCATAGGAGTTATGTTGAAGAAGTTATTCGAGTTTCTTATCAGGATATCTATGTTTAGCCTCTTTGGACATATGGCAAGTTCTTTAAGCTTCTAATGAAACCAGGATGAATCACTATGTAAGAAGTTTGATTTGGAACCATTAACCAGTGGACAATCTTTCATGAAGTTGAATAAATCTCATAGGAGTTATGTTGAAGAAGTTATTCCACTTTCTAATAGGGATATCCATGTTTAGTCTATTTGGACATATGGCAAGTTCTTCAAGCTTCTAATCAAACCAGGTTTAATCACTATATAAGAACCTTGATTTGGAACCACTGATTAGTAGAGAGTCTCCATGAAGTTTAATAAATCTCATAGGAATGATGTTGAAGAAGTTGTTCCACTTTATAATCATGATATCAATGTTTAGCTTGTTTGGACATTTGACAAATTCTTCAAGCTTCTAATAAAACCAGGATGAATCACTATGTAAGAAGCTTGATTTGGAACCATTAATCAGTGGACAGTTTTTCATGAAGTTGAATAAATCTCATAGGAGTTATGAAGAAGTTATTCCACTTTCTGATCAGGATATCTCTGTTTAGCCTGTTTGGACATATGACAAGTTCTTCAGGCTTCTAATAAAACCAGGATTAATCACTATGTAAGAAGCTTGAATTGGAACCACTAATCAGTTAAGAGTCATTCATAAAGTTGAATAAATATCATAGGAGTTATGTTGAAGAAGTTATTTCAGTTTCTTATCAGGATATCTATGTTTAGCCTCTTTGGATATGTGGCAAGTTCTTCAAGCTTCTAAATCAAACCAGGATGAATCACTATGTAAGAAGTTTTATTTGGAACCATTAACCAGTGGACAATCTTTCATGAAGTTGAATAAATCTCATAGGAGTTATGTTGAAGAAGTTATTCCACTTTCTAACAGGGATATCCATGTTTAGTCTATTTGGACATATGGCAACTTCTTCAAGCTTCTAATCAAACCAGGTTTAATCACTATATAAGAAGCTTGATTTGGAACCACTGATTAGTGGAGAGTCTCCCTGAAGTTTAATAAATCTCAAAGGAGTGATGTTGAAGAAGTTGTTCCTCTTTATAATCATGATATCAATGTTTAGCTTGTTTGGACATATGACAAGTTCTTCAAGCTTCTAATCAAACCAGAATGAATCACTATGTAAGAAGCTTGATTTGGAACCATTAATCAGTGGAGAGTTTTTCATGAAGTTGAATAAATCTCATAGGAGTTATGTTTAAGAAGTTATTCCACTTTCTGATCAGGATATCCCTGTTTAGCTTGTTTGGACCTATGTCAAGTTCTTCAAGCTTCTATTCAAACCAGGATGAATCACTTTATAAAAAGCTTGATTTGGAACGACTGATTAATGGAGAGTCTCCATGAAGTTTAATAAGTCTCATTGGAGTTGTGTTGAAGAAGTTATTTCACTTTCTAATAAGGAAATCAATGTTTACCCTGTTTGGACATATGAAAAGTTCTCCAAGCTTCTAATCAATGCACGATGAATCACTATGTTAAAAGCTTGATTTGGAACCATTAATCAGTGGAGAGTATCCATGAAGTTGAATAAATCCCATAGGAGTTATGTTGAAAAGTTATTTCATTTTCTGATCAGCATATCCATGTTTAGCCTGTTTGGACATATTGCAAGTTCTTCAATCTTCGTATCAAACCAGGATGAATCACTATGTAAGTAGGTTAATTTGGAACCAATAATCAGTTGAGAGTTTTTTATGAAGTTGAATAAATCTCATAGGAGTTATGTTGAAGAAGTTATTACACTTTCTAACAAGGATATACAGGTTTAGCCTTTTTGACCCTATGGCAAGTTCTTCAAGCTTCTATTCAAACCATGATGTATCACTATGTAAGAAGCTTGATTTGGAACCATTAATCAGTTGAGAGTCATTCATAAAGTTGAATAAATCTCATAGGAGTTATGTTGAAGAAGTTATTCGAGTTTCTTATCAGGATATCTATGTTTAGCCTCTTTGGACATATGGCAAGTTCTTTAAGCTTCTAATGAAACCATGATGAATCACTGTGTAAGAAGTTTTATTTGGAACCATTAACCAGTGGACAATCTTTCATGAAGTTGAATAAATCTCATAAGAGTTATGTTGAAGAAGTTATTCCACTTTCTAACAAGGATATTCATGTTTAGTCTGTTTGGACATATGTCAAGTTCTTCAAGCTTCTAATCAAACCAGGATGAATCACTATATAAGAAGATTGATTTGGAACCACTGATTAGTGGAGAGTCTCCATGAAGTTTAATAAATTTCATAGGAGTTATGTTGAAGAAGTTATTCCACTTCCTAATCATGATATCAATGTTTAGCCTTTTTGGACATATGACAAGTTCTTCAAGCTTCTAATCAATCTAGAATGAATCACTATGTAAGAAGCTTGATTCGGAACCATTAAGCAGTGGAGAGTATCCATGAAGTTGAATAAATCCCATAGGAGTTTTGTGGAAAAGTTATTCCACTTTCTGATCAGGATATTCATGTTTAGCCTGTTTGGACATATTGCAAGTTCTTCAATCTTCGTATCAAACTAGGATGAATCACTATGTAAGTAGGTTAATTTGGAACCAATAATCAGTTGCGAGTTTTTCATGAAGTTGAATAAATCTCATAGGATTTATGTTGCAGAAGTTATTACACTTTCTAACAAGGATATACATGTTTAGCCTTTTTGACCCTATGGCAAGTTCTTCAAACTTCTATTCAAACCATGATGTATCACTATGTAAGAAGCTTGAATTGGAACCATTAATCAGTTGAGATTCATTCATAAAGTTGAATAAATCTCATAGGAGTTATGTTGAAGAAGTTATTCCAGTTTCTTACCAGGATATCTATGTTTAGCCTCTTTGGACATATGGCAAGTTCGTCAAGCTTCTAATCAAACCAGGATGAATCAATATGTAAGAAGTTTGATTTGGAACCATTAACCAGTGGACAATCTTTCATGATGTTGAATAAATCTCATAGGAGTTATGTTGAAGAAGTTATTCCACTTTCTAACAGGGATATCCATGTTTAGTGTATTTGGACATATGGCAAGTTCTTCAAGCTTCTAATCAACCAGGTTTAATCACTATATAAGAAGCTTGATTTGGAACCACTGATTAGTGGAGAGTCTCCATGAAGTTTAATAAATCTCATAGGAGTGATGTTGAAGAAGTTGTTCCACTTTATAATCAAGATATCAATGTTTAGCTTGTTTGGACATATGACAAATTCTTCAAGCTTCTAATCAAACAAGGATGAATCACTATGTAAGAAGATTGATTTGGAACCATTAATCAGTGGACAGTTTTTCATGAAGTTGAATAAATCTTATAGGAGTTATGTTGAAGAAGTTATTCCACTTTCTGATCAGGATATACATGTTTAGCCTGTTGTGACATATGACAAGTTCTTCAGGCTACTAATCAAACCAGGATGAATCACTATGTAAGAAGCTTGATTTAGAACCACTAATCAGTTGAGATTCATTCATAAAGTTGAATAAAACTCATAGGAGTTATATTGAAGAAGTTATTCCAGTTTCTTATCAGGATATCTATGTTTAGCCTCTTTGGATATATGGCAAGTTCTTCAAGCTTTAATCAAACCATGATGAATCACTATATAAGAAGCTTGATTTGGAACCACTGATTAGTGGAGAGTCTCCATGAAGTTTAATAAATTTCATAGGAGTTAGGTTGAAGAAGTTATTCCTCTTTCTAATCAGGATATCAATGTTTAGCCTTTTTGGACATATGACAAGTTCTTCAAGCTTCTAATCAATCTAGATTGAATCACTATGTAAGAAGCTTGATTTGGAACCATTAATAAGTTGAGAGTCATTCGTAAAATTGAATAAATCTAATAGGAGTTAAGTTGAAGAAGTTATTCCATTTTCTGATCAGGATATCCCTGTTTAGCCTGTTTGGACATATGGCAAGTTCTTCAGGCTTCTAATCAAACCAGGATGAATCACTATGTCAGAAGCTTGATTTGGAACCACTACTCAGTTGAGAGTCATTCATAAAGTTGAATAAATCTTATAGGAGTTATGTTGAAGAAGTTATTCCACTTTCTAATCAGGATATCTATGTTTAGCCTCTTTGGACATGTGGCAAGTTCTTCAAGCTTCTAATCAAACCAGGATGAATCAATATATAAGAAGTTTGATTTGGAACCATTAATTAGTGGACAGTCTTTCATGAAGTTGAATAAATCTCATAGGAGTTATGTTGAAGAAGTTATTCCACTTTCTAACAAGGATATCCATGTTTATTCTGTTTGGACATATGGTAAGTTCTTCAAGCTTCTAATCAAACCAGGATGAATCACTATGTAATATGGTTGATTTGGAACCACTAATCAGAGGAGAGTTTTTTATGAAGTTGAATAAATCTCATAGGAGTTATGTTGAAGAAGTTATTCCACTTTCTGATCAGGATATCCATGTTTAGCCTGTTGTGACATATGACAAGTTCTTCAGGCTTCTAATCAAACCAGGATGAATCACTATGTAAGAAGCTTGATTTGGAACCACTAATCAGTTGAGAGTCAGTCATAAAGTTAAATAAAACTCATAGGAGTTATGTTGAAGAAGTTATTCCAGTTTCTTATCAGGATATCTATGTTTAGCCTCTTTGGATATGTGGCAAGTTCTTCAAGCTTCTAATCAAACCATGATGAATCACTATGTAAGAAGTTTGATTTGGAACCATTAACCAGTGGACAATCTTTCCTGAAGTTGAATAAATCTCATAGGAGTTATGTTGAAGAAGTTATTCCACTTTCTAACATGGATATCCATGTTTAGTCTATTTGGACATATGGCAAGTTCTTCAAGCTTCTAATCAAACCAGGTTTAATCACTATATAAGAAGCTTGATTTGGAACCACTGATTAGTGGAGAGTCTCCATGAAGTTTAATAAATTTCATAGGAGTGATGTTGAAGAAGTTGTTCCACTTTATAATAATGATATCAATGTTAAGCTTGTTTGGACATATGACAAATTCTTCAAGCTTCTAATCAAACTAGGATGAATCACTATGTAAGAAGCTTGATTTGGAACCATTAATCAGTGGACAATTTTTCATCAAGTTGAATAAATATCATAGGAGTTATGTTGAAGAAGTTATTCCACTTTCTGATCAGGATATCCCTTTTTAGCATGTTTGGACCTATGGTAACTTCTTCAAGCGTCTAATCAAACCAGGCTGAATCACTATGTAAGAAGCTTGATTTGTAACCATTAATCAGTGGAGAGTTTTTCATGAAGTTAATAAAGCTCATAGGTGTTATGTTGAAGAAGTTATTCCACTTTATAACAAGGATATCTAGGTTTAGCATGTTTGGACCTATGGCAAGTTCGTCAAGCTTCTAATCAAACCAGGATGAATCACTATGTAAGAAGCTTAATTTGGAACCATAAATCAGTGGAGAGTTTTTCATGAAGTTGAATAAATCTCATAGGAGTTAAGTTGAAGAAATTATTCCACTTTCTAACAAGGATATCCAAGTTTAGCCTGTTTTGGACCTATGACAAGTTCTTCAGGCTTCTAATCAAACCAGGATGAATCACTATGTAAAAAGCTTGATTTGGAACCACTAATCAGTTGAGAGTCATTCATAAAGTTGAATAAATCTCATAGTAGTTATGTTGAAGAAGTTATTCCACTTTCTAATCAGGATATCTATGTTTAGCCTCTTTGGATATGTGGCAAGTTCTTCAAGCTTCTAATCAAACCAGGATGAATCACTATGTAAGAAGTTTGATTTGGAACCATTAATCAGTGGAGAGTCATTCATAAAGTTGAATAAATCTCATAGGAGTTATGTTGAAGAAGTTATCCCAGTTTCTTATCAGGATATCTATGTTTAGCCTCTTTGGATATGTGGCAAGTTCTTCAAACTTCTAATCAAACCAGGATGAATCACTATGTAAGAAGTTTGATCTGGAACCATTAATCAGTGGACAGTCTTTCATGAAGTTGAATAAATCTCATAGGAGTTAAGTTGAAGAAGTTATTCCACTTTCTAACAAGGATATCAAGGTTTAGTCTGATTGCACCTATGGTAAGTTCTTCAAGCTTCTAATCAAACCAGGATGAATCACTATATAAGAAGCTTGATTTGGAACCACTGATTAGTGGAGAGTCTCCCTGAAGTTTAATAAATCTCAAAGGAGTGATGTTGAAGAAGTTGTTCCTCTTTATAATCATGATATCTATGTTTAGCCTCTTTGGACATATGGCAAGTTCTTCAAGCTTCTAATCAAACCAGAATGAATCACTATGTAAGAAGCTTGATTTGGAACCATTAATCAGTGGACAGTTTTTCATGAAGTTGAATAAATCTCATAGGAGTTATGTTTAAGAAGTTATTCCACTTTCTGATCAGGATATCCCTGTTTAGCTTGTTTGGACCTATGTCAAGTTCTTCAAGCTTCTAATCAAACCAGGATGAATCACTTTATAAAAAGCTTGATTTGGAACGACTGATTAATGGAGAGTCTCCATGAAGTTTAATAAGTCTCATAGGAGTTATGTTGAAGAAGTTATTCCACTTTCTAATAAGGAAATCAATTGTTTACCCTGTTTGGACATATGAAAAGTTCTTCAAGCTTCTAATCAATGCACGATGAATCACTATGTTAAAAGCTTGATTTGGAACCATTAATCAGTGGAGAGTATCCATGAAGTTGAATAAATCCCATAGGAGCTATGTTGAAAAGTTATTCCATTTTCTGATCAGGATATCCATGTTTAGCCTGTTTGGACATATTGCAAGTTCTTCAATCTTCGTATCAAACGAGGATGAATCACTATGTAAGTAGGTTAATTTGGAACCAATAATCAGTTGAGAGTTTTTCATGAAGTTGAATAAATCTCATAGGAGTTATGTTGAAGAAGTTATTCGAGTTTCTTATCAGGATATCTATGTTTAGCCTCTTTAGACATATGGCAAGTTCTTTAAGCTTCTAATGAAACCAGGATGAATCACTATGTAAGAAGTTTGATTTGGAACCATTAACCAGTGGACAATCTTTCATAAAGTTGAATAAATCTCATAGGAGTTATGTTAAAGAAGTTATTTCACTTTCTAACAGGGATATCCATGTTTAGTGTATTTGGACATATGGCAAGTTATTCAAGCTTCTAATCAAACCAGGTTTAATCACTATATAAGAAGCTTGATTTGGAACCACTGATTAGTGGAGAGTCTCCATGAAGTTTAATAAATCTCATAGTAATGATGTTGAAGAAGTTTTTCCACTTTATAATCATGATATCAATGTTTAGCTTGTTTGGACATATGACAAATTCTTCAAGCTTCTAATCAACCAAGGATGAATCACTATGTAAGAAGATTGATTTGGAACCATTAATCAGTGGACAGTTTTTCATGAAGTTGAATAAATCTCATAGGAGTTATCTTGAAGAAGTTATTCCACTTTCTGATCAGGATATCCCTGTTTAGCCTGTTTGGACATATGACAAGTTCTTCAGGCTTCTAATAAAACCAGGATTAATCACTATGTAAGAAGCTTGAATTGGAACCACTAATCAGTTGAGAGTCATTCATAAACTTGAATAAATATCATATGAGTTATGTTGAAGAAGTTATTTCAGTTTCTTATCAGGATATCTATGTTTAGCCTCTTTGGATATGTGGCAAGTTCTTCAAGCTTCTAATCAAACCAGGATGAATCACTATGTAAGAAGTTTGATTTGGAACCATTAACCAGTGGACAATCTTTCATGAAGTTGAATAAATCTCATAGGAGTTATGTTGAAGAAGTTATTCCACTTTCTAACAGGGATATCCATGTTTAGTCTATTTGGACATATGGCAAGTTCTTCAAGCTTCTAATCAAACCAGGTTTAATCACTATATAAGAAGCTTGATTTGGAACCACTGATTAGTGGAGAGTCTCCCTGAAGTTTAATAAATCTCAAAGGAGTGATGTTGAAGAAGTTGTTCCACTTTATAATCATGATATCAATGTTTAGCTTGTTTGGACATATGACAAATTCTTCAAGCTTCTAATCAAACCAGAATGAATCACTATGTAAGAAGCTTGATTTAGAACCATTAATCAGTGGACAGTTTTTCATGAAGTTGAATAAATCTCATAGGAGTTATGTTTAAGAAGTTATTCCACTTTCTGATCAGGATATCCCTGTTTAGCTTGTTTGGACATATGACAAGTTCTTCAGGCTTCTAATCAAACCAGGATGAATCACTATGTAAGAAGCTTGATTTGGAACCACTAATCAGTTGAGGGTCATTCATAAAGTTGAATAAATCTCATAGGTGTTATGTTGAAGAAGTTATTCCAGTTTCTTATCAGGATATCTATGATTAGCCTCTTTGGATATGTGGCAAGTTCTTCAAGCTTCTAATCAAACCAGGATGAATCACTATGTAAGAAGTTTGATTTGGAACCATTAACCAGTGGACAATCTTTCCTGAAGTTGAATAAATCTCATAGGAGTTATGTTGAAGAAGTTATTCCACTTTCTAACGGGGATATCCATGTTTTGCCTGTTTGGACCTATGTCAAGTTCTTCAAGCTTCTAATCAAACCAGGATGAATCACTTTATAAGAAGCTTGATTTGGAACGACTGATTAATGGAGAGTCTCCATGAAGTTTAATAAGTCTCATAGGAGTTATGTTGAAGAAGTTATTCCACTTTATAATCATGATATCAATGTTTAGCTTGTTTGGACATTTGACAAATTCTTCAAGCTTCTAATCAAACCAGGATGAATCACTATGTAAGAAGCTTGATTTGGAACCATTAATCAGTAGACAGTTTTTCATGAAGTTGAATAAATCTCATAGGAGTTATGTTTAAGAAGTTATTCCACTTTCTGATCAGGATATCCCTGTTTAGCTTGTTTGGACCTATGTCAAGTTCTTCAAGCTTCTAATAAAACCAGGATTAATCACTATGTAAGAAGCTTGAATTGGAACCACTAATCAGTTGAGAGTCATTCATAAAGTTGAATAAATATCATAGGAGTTATGTTGAAGAAGTTATTTCAGTTTCTTATCAGGATATCTATGTTTAGCCTCTTTGGATATGTGGCAAGTTCTTCAAGCTTCTAATCAAACCAGGATGAATCACTATGTAAGAAGTTTGATTTGGAACCATTAACCAGTGGACAATCTTTCATGAAGTTGAATAAATCTCATAGGAGTTATGTTGAAGAAGTTATTCCACTTTCTAACATGGATATCCATGTTTAGTCTATTTGGACATATGGCAAGTTCTTCAAGCTTCTAATCAAACCAGGTTTAATCAATATATAAGAAGCTTGATTTGGAACCACTGATTAGTGGAGAGTCTCCCTGAAGTTTAATAAATCTCATAGGAGTGATGTTGAAGAAGTTGTTCCACTTTATAATCATGATATCAATGTTTAGCTTGTTTGGACATTTGACAAATTCTTCAAGCTTCTAATCAAACTAGGATGAATCACTATGTAAGAAGCTTGATTTGGAACCATTAATCAGTGGACAGTTGTTCATGAAGTTGAATAAATCTCATAGGATTTATGTTTAAGAAGTTATTCCACTTTCTGATCAGGATATCCCTGTTTAGCTTGTTTGGACATATGACAAGTTCTTCAGGCTTCTAATCAAACCAGGATGAATCACTATGTAAGAAGCTTGATTTGGAACCACTAATTAGTTGAGAGTCATTCATAAAGTTGAATAAATCTCATAGGAGTTATGTTGAAGAAGTTATTCCACTTTCTAATCAGGATATCTATGTTTAGCCTCTTTGGATATGTAGCAAGTTCTTCAAGTTTCTAATCAAACCAGGATGAATCAGTATGCAAGAAGCTTGATTTGGAACCATAAATCTCATAGGAGTTATGTTGAAGAAGTTATTCCACTTTCTAGCAAGGATATCCATGTTTAGTCTGTTTGGACATATGGCAAGTTCTTCAAGCTTCAAATCAAACCAGGATGAATCACTATGTAAGAAGCTTGATTTGGAACCATTATTCAATGGAGAGTTTCTCATGAAGTAGAATAAATCTCATAAGAGTTAAGTTGAAGAAGTTATTCCACTTTCTAACAAGGATATCCAGGTTTAGCCTGTTTGGACCTGTGACAATTTCTTCAGGCTTCTAATCAAACCATGATGAATCACTATGTAAAAAGCTTGATTTGGAACCACTAATCAGTTGAGAGTCATTCATAAAGTTGAATAAATCTCATAGGAGTTATATTGAAGAAGTTATTCCACTTTCTAATCAGGATATCTATGTTTAGCCTCTTTGGATATGTGGCAAGTTCTTCAAGCTTCTAATCAAACCAAGATGAATCACTATGTAAGAAGTTTGATTTGGAACCATTAATCAGTGGACAGTCTTTCATGAAGTTGAATAAATCTCATAAAAGTTATGTTCAAGAAGTTATTCCACTTTCTGATCAGGATATCTTTGTTTAGCCTGTTTGGACATATGACAAGTTCTTCAGGCTTCTAATCAAACCACGATGAATCACTATGTAGGAAGCTTGATTTGGAACCACTAATCAGTTGAGAGTCATTCATAAAGTTGAATAAATATCATAGGAGTTATGTTGAAGAAGTTATTTCAGTTTCTTATCAGGATATCTATGTTTAGCCTCTTTGGATATGTGGCAAGTTCTTCAAGCTTCTAATCGAACCAGGATGAATCACTATGTAAGAAATTTGATTTGGAACCATTAACCAGTGGACAATCTTTCATGAAGTTGAATAAATCTCATAGGAGTTATGTTGAAGAAGTTATTCCACTTTCTAACATGGATATCCATGTTTAGTCTATTTGGACATATGGCAAGTTCTTCAAGCTTCTAATCAAACCAGGTTTAATCAATATATAAGAAGCTTGATTTGGAACCACTGATTAGTGGAGAGTCTCCCTGAAGTTTAATAAATCTCATAGGAGTGATGTTAAAGAAGTTGTTCCACTTTATAATCATGATATCAATGTTTAGCTTGTTTGGACATATGACAAATTCTTCAAGCTTCTAATCAAACCAGGATGAATCACTATGTAAGAAGCTTGATTTGGAACCATTAATCAGTGGACAGTTGTTCATGAAGTTGAATAAATCTCATAGGAGTTATGTTGAAGAAGTTATTCCACTTTCTGATCAGGATATCCCTGTTTAGCTTGTTTGGACATATGACAAGTTCTTCAGGCTTCTAATCAAACCAGGATGAATCACTATGTAAGAAACTTGATTTGGAACCACTAATTAGTTGAGAGTCATTCATAAAGTTGAATAAATCTCATAGGAGTTATGTTGAAGAAGTTATTCCACTTTCTAATCAGGATATCTATGTTTAGCCTCTTTGGATATGTAGCAAGTTCTTCAAGTTTCTAATCAAACCAGGATGAATCAGTATGCAAGAAGCTTGATTTGGAACCATAAATCTCATAGGAGTTATGTTGAAGAAGTTATTCAACTTTCTAGCAAGGATATCCATGTTTAGTCTGTTTGGACATATGGCAAGTTCTTCAAGCTTCAAATCAAACCAGGATGAATCACTATGTAAGAAGCTTGATTTGGAACCATTATTCAATGGAGAGTTTCTCATGAAGTAGAATAAATCTCATAAGAGTTAAGTTGAAGAAGTTATTCCACTTTCTAACAAGGATATCCAGGTTTAGCCTGTTTGGACCTATGACAATTTATTCAGGCTTCTAATCAAACCAGGATGAATCACTATGTAAAAAGCTTGATTTGGAACCACTAATCAGTTGAGAGTCATTCATAAAGTTGAATAAATCTCATAGGAGTTATATTGAAGAAGTTATTCCACTTTCTAATCAGGATATCTATGTTTAGCCTCTTTGGATATGTGGCAAGTTCTTCAAGCTTCTAATCAAACCAAGATGAATCACTATGTAAGAAGTTTGATTTGGAACCATTAATCAGTGGACAGTCTTTCATAAAGTTGAATAAATCTCATAAAAGTTATGTTCAAGAAGTTATTGCACTTTCTAACAAGGATATCCAGGTTTAGCCTGTTTGGACCTATGGTAAGTTCTTCAAGCGTCTAATCAAACCAGGATGAATCACTATGTAAGAAGCTTGATTTGGAACCATTAGTCAGTTGAGAGTAATTCATAAAGTTGAATAAATCTCATAGGAGTTATTTTACAGAAGTTATTCCACTTTCTGATCAGGATATTTATGTTTAGCCTCTTTGGACATATGGCAAGTTCTTCAAGCTTCTAGTCAAACCAGGATGAATCACTATGTAAAAAGTTTGAATTGGAACCATTAATCAGTGGACGGTCTTTCATAAAGTTGAATAAATCTCATAGGAGTTATGTTGAAGAAGTTATTCGATTTTCTAGCAAGGATATCCATGTTTAGTCTGTTTGGACATATGGCAAGATCTTCAAGCGTCTAATCAAACCCGGATGAATTACTATGTAAGAAGCGTGATTTGGAACCATTAATCAGTGGAGAGTTTTTCATATAGTTGAATAAATGTCATAGGTGTTATGTTGAAGAAGTTATTCCACTTTCTAACAAGGATATCCAGGTTTAGCCTGTTTGGACCTATGGCAAGTTCTTCAAGCTTCTAATCGAACCATGATGAATCAGTATGTAAGAAGCTTGATTTGGAACCATTAATCAGTGGAGAATTCTTCATAAAGTTGAATAAATCTCATAGGAGTTATGTTGAAGAAGTTATTCCACTTTCTAATAAGGATATCTATGTTTAGCCTCTTTGGACATGTGGCAAGTTTTTCAAGCTTCTAATCAAACCAGGATGAATCACTATGTAAGAACTTTTATTTGGAACCATTAATCAGTGGATAGGCTTTCATGAAGTTGAATAAATCTCATAGGAGTTATGTTGAAGAAGTTATTCCACTTTCTGATCAGGATATCCCTGTTTAGCTTGTTTGGACCTATGACAAGTTCTTCAGGCTTCTAATCAAACCAGGATGAATCACTATGTATAAAGCTTGATTTGGAACCACTAATCAGTTGAGAGTCATTCATAAAGTTGAATAAATCTCATAGGAGTTATGTTGAAGAAGTTATTCCACTTTCTAATAAGGAAATCAATGTTTCCCCTGTTTGGAGATATGACAAGTTCTTCAAGCTTCTAATCAATCCAAGATGAATCACTATGTTAAAAGCTTGATTTGGAACCATTAATCAGTGGATAGTATCCATGAAGTTGAATAAATCCCATAGGAGTTATGTTGAAAAGTTATTCCACTTTCTGATCAGGATATCCATGTTTAGCCAGTTTGGACATATTGCAAGTTCTTCAATCTTCGTATCAAACCAGGATGAATCATTATGTAAGAAGGTTAATTTGGAACCAATAATCTGTGGAGAGTTTTTCATGAAGTTGAATAAATCTCATAGGAGTTATGTTGAAAAAGTTATTACACTTTCTAACAAGGATATCCAGATTTAACTTTTTTGGACCTATGGCAAGTTCTTCAAGCTTTTATTCAAACCATGATGTATCACTATGTAAGAAGCTTCATTTGGAACCATTAATCAGTTGAGAGTCATTCATAAAGTTGAATAAATCTCATAGGAATTATGTTGAAGAAGTTATTCCAGTTTCTTATCAGGATATCTATGTTTAGCCTCTTTGGACATATGACAAGTTCTTCAAGCTTCTAATCAAACCAGGATGAATAACTATGTAAGAAGCTTGATTTGGAACCATTAATCAGTGGACAATCTTTCATGAAGTTTAATAAATCTCATAGGAGTTATGTTGAAGAAGTTATTCCACTTTATAATCATGATATCAATGTTTAGCTTGTTTGGACATATGACAAGTTCTTCAAGCTTCTAATCAAACCAGGATGAATCACTATGTAAGAAGCTTGATTTGGAACCATTAATCAGTGGACATTTTTCATGAAGTTGAATAAATCTCATAGGAGTTATGTTGAAGAAGTTATTCCACTTTCTGATTAGGATATCCTTGTTTATCCTGTTTGGACATATGGCAAGTTCTTCAAGCTTTGTATCAAACCATGATGAATCACTATGTAAGAAGCTTGATTTGGAACCAATAATCAGTGGAGAGTTTTTCAAGAAGTTGAATAAATCTCATAGGAGTTATGTTGAAGAAGTTATTCCACTTTCTAATCAGGATATCTATGTTTAGCCTCTTTGGATATGTGGCAAGTTCTTCAAGCTTCTGATCAAACCAGAATGAATCACTATGTAAGAAGTTTTATTTGGAAGCATTAATCAGTGGACAGTCTTTCATGAAGTTGAATAAATCTCATAGGAATTATGTTGAAGAAGTTATTCCACTTTATAACAAGGATATCCAGGTTTAACCTGTTTGGACCTATGGTAAGTTCTTCAAGCTTCTAATCAAAAAAAGGATGAATCACTATGTAAGAAGCTTGATTTGGAACCATTAATCAGTTGAGAGTAATTAATAAAGTTGAATAAATCTCATAGGAGTTATGTTGAAGAAGTTATTCCACTTTCTGATCAAGATATCTATGTTTAGCCTCTTTGGACATATGGCAAGTTCTTCAAGCTTCTAATCAAACCAAGATGAATCACTATGTAAGAAGTTTGAATTGGAACCATTAATCAGTGGACGGTCTTTCATGAAGTTGAATAAATCTCATAGGAGTTATGTTGAACAAGTTATTCCACTTTCTAGCCAGGATATCCATGTTTAGTCTATTTGGACATATGGCAAGTTCTTCAAGCTTCTAAACAAACCAGGTTTAATCACTATATAAGAAGCTTGATTTGGAACCACTGATTAGTGGAGAGTCTCCATGAAGTTTAATAAATCTCATAGGAGTTATGTTGAAGAAGTTATTCCACTTTATAATCATGATATCAATGTTTAGCTTGTTTGGACATATGACAAGTTCTTCAAGCTTCTAATCAAACCAGGATGAAT
Organism: Sinapis alba; assembly: GCA_012274485.2. Classification (NCBI taxonomy): domain Eukaryota; kingdom Viridiplantae; phylum Streptophyta; class Magnoliopsida; order Brassicales; family Brassicaceae; genus Sinapis; species Sinapis alba. The sequence continues at coordinate 377,105 of MU105709.1, read as the reverse complement.
CACTATGTAAAAACCTTGATTTGGAACCATTAATCAGTGGACATTTTTTCATGAAGTTGAATAAATCTCATAGAAGTTATGTTGAAGAAGTTATTCCCGTTTCTTATCAGGATATCTATGTTTAGCCTCTTTGGACATATGGCAAGTTCTTCAAGCTTCTAATCAAACCAGGTTTAATCACTATATAAGAAGCTTGATTTGGAACCACTGATTAGTGGAGAGTCTCCATGAAGTTTAATAAATCTCATATGTTGAATCCGAAATCGGTAACCCTAGGTTGGATATCGATTTCGATTGTGGATTTCTCGAAGAGACGACTAAGAAAGCGAATAGAAGAATTTTATTGATGAAAGATCAATTTGATCTCAAGAAGAACAAGGTTTGAACGAAGAATGAGTAATAAGAATCCTAATTCTAGCTTGTCCTTCAAGTCTGTGTGTCTCTTCTTTCTTCCAACCTTCTTCTATATATACACCTTTCCTATCGTTGATGTCGGTTTGACAGGGATCATGGGCCGACTTTGTTATGATGATGGGCCGAGTTCACACTTAAATGGGCCTATGTGGGTAGATGTAATCTATCCCCAACAATAAGTCCCTCCCAGTTCATCGAGTTAGCTACTCGGTGAATTTTGTTAACCGGGTGAATTTAAGGGTGATCTCGGTTGCACACATTCTCGGCATATTTGTAGCAGTTGAGCTGTTTCCGACGTCTTTTTGCTTGTGCATTAGATTCGATCTCGGTCTTTGTTTAGATCTTTCGAAACCACGCTTCCTCTACTTTATATCTCCCGAAATGATTAATAGCTTCGAGATTCGGAAGTAGTGGGACACGTGTCATCATCTTTAGGTTTCTAGACCTAATCATGACAACCACTCGTCTTCCGCGCCGAGATACTTATAAAAGCTTCGTTCGATGCTTGTTTCGCTATTCTTCTGCTGCTCATCACTTCTAAAGGTATTTCCTTTGCTCTCTGCCTTCTCTCTTCTTTCTCTCTCTAGAAAAATCTTTCCGGTGCCGATGACTTCTCCGATCCGACGATGTTCACAGAAAGGTAAAGCGGTTGCCACCGACTCCGAGTCAGAAAGCACCGGTTCTCCGCTGATACGCCGGCCAAGGACGATAACGCTCGGGGGAATGGATAATCCACGGCCGACATCTGCAGATCTGGCCTCCTTAGACTTCGCCGAACGTGACATTGTTAGGTTCAGCTTGAGTTTAGAAGACCGAGAAACAACAGGTCACGCTCCTGCTGACGATATGGAGCAAGTCACCGAGATCCAAGCGGAAGAGCCGATTGATGGGGACCTCGATTCCGCTGTTAAGGAGAAGACCACGGCCGAGAAAGAGGTGGACTTTGCTTTAGCCGACTTTCTACCGATGAAATGGAATGGAACCGACTTCGAGTTTGACGAGGAGATTGATCCAGACCAGGAGCGGACTCTCAGCGCCAAGAAGAAGCAGAACTGGGTAAACCATTTGCCTACCAAATCTTCGTTCAAGACCGTTTGGAGGCTTATTTTCCAAACAAACCCACCTGCTGGGTTTTCGTTCTTGATTCCTGCTGATCATCAGCGACCATGGACTCCGCCTTCAGGGTACGCTTGTGTGTATGAATCATGGTTTGTCAACTCTTCTCTATGGTGGCCTCTTCCCGAATTTCTTACGACCTACTGCAATCGTCGGAAGATCGCACTTGGTCAGTACACCGCGAACGGGATAAGGATTCTGGTAACCCTAACAGTTCTCGTAGCCGAGTTGGGGATCAAGATGTCGGTTCGGCTTTTTGAAGAACTCACGATGCCGAGTATCACTGCGAAGACAGGCTTCTTTTACGGAAAAATGGTTCCCAAGTATAACGTGATCACTGGGAAGCCATCTAAAGTGAACTTCTGGAATCATCGATACTTCTACGTGAAGATTAACGAAGCTTCCTTCGAGGATCCCACGATCATTCTTAACGGATATTTCAATTCCAATATCGGTACGACTTCGAATTAACTCACAGCACTTCTACTGATCTACTTCATCTTCTTCCTTTTTTTGCAGATCGTATCAGTAAGTGGTCACAAGGCGGCTCTGAATCTTTTCTCGAAGAAGTCGAGGCAATCAGGACGTTTCGTCATCAACATTGGCCGGATATCAGCGAAGCCCGTATTCAAGCCGCTTTGAAGAGAATTAACCGAGGTATCGATTCTTTCGATTTTGGTTCTCTTTTTTTGTTTTTCTTTTTGTTATCTGACGACTTGCATCTCGTATAGCCGAGATACCCACTGAAGCCTCTATACATCTCCGACAACGATCAATGGGAAAACTGAATCTGTCCGCCCTGCCATCATACGCTGACACGATCGGTACCCCCGAGCACGGCAGGGGTTCTACTGATGTTGGCAGACCCAGCAAACGAAGGAGGGACTCGTCCAGCTCTCACGCCGAACCTTCTCTCGTTACTCCTCTCCGGTCTCCTCTTCCTCCTCCCGAAGTACCGGAAGAGCGTCATGGTGACGATCAAGGGGAGCAAAACCCTTCGGCTGGAATACCAGCCGGGTCAGCCGACATGGCTATCACTGAAATGCCAACGGCGGAACATCCGACTCATCCTCCGTCAGAGGACGCTGTGCAAGGGGGTCAACTTGAAGGGCTAGCTCAGGTAACGCATGGTGAGGAGGTCGAATACCCCCATGTCATCGATTTTAAATATCGGTCGATCGACGTCCCATTTATCGAAGATCATGAGGCGCAGGGGCGTCTGTTCCGCCAAATCAAGCTCAAGAGGCGCGGTATGCCGGAGTTGGATCAACTTCATCAAGACAGCCGATATCGTGAAATGACTCGGGCTGGCGCCATGGTAAGTGTTCGTTTGAATGTCTTTCTTCTGCCGATCTTGCTTGTTTTCTTTTCTGACGTCTTCGTTTTGTAGTTCTTCGGGAATGCGAACCTTATGGTTAGGGACTATGAGGCGAAGCTGAAAGCCCAAGAAGCCTCTCTGACGGCCAAAACCGGCTCTTTGAAGAAGAAGAGGAAGGAAATTGCCGAGCTGTCATACAAATGCAATTCCTACGAGGGTCAGATTGAGGCCCTAACCGCTGAGACAAATGAGGCTTCGAGCGAGGCCGAGCTGGCGAGATCCCGTAACGAGCTCTTATCGGCAGAAATAGAGGCGTTGAAGGCCCAAAAAGATCTTCTCGACTCTCGGTGCCTCAATCTGGAGCAAGAGAAGTCCGAGCTTTCCGCAAACTTCGAGGCGACGACCAGACGTCTGAGGGAATCTAGGGAGCATGAGGTAAGGAAGGAGCGCCTGCGAGTTGAGTCTATCTTGCGGCAATGGGTGATACCGACGTACGAGAAGATGGGTCAGTTCCTTGGGGAACAACCCGAGATCCAGTCGAGGCTTGCTATGTACTCGAAGGTGAAGGGAACGAGGGAAGGGCTGGAGAAAATCCAGTCACAAGGCTTGGCGATGGACGAGGTTCTCCAGAAGGCGAAGATCGACGAAGCCTACTTCTTGGAGGAGTTACAGAAGATGGAAGTCGTGGATGCCGACGAGATTGATCTTCACCCGATCAGTCTTGATGAGCACGGCTCCAACATGATGGCCTTTTCTCCCCAAGACCTAGAAGAACTCCGATCTTGAGACCCTTTGTCCTCTTTGCTTGTAATTTTATTTCCCTTTTGTTGTAATGACTCTTGGCCGAGTATGCCCCCCTTTTTTTTTATATCTAAGCATTGTTGACTTTTGTTGAAGTCATGCCGGAGAATGGGTCGTATCGTCCGAATCAAATAATCTTTTGCAGAATAAACGAATAGGACTTTATTTCGTCAAATATGCCGACATCATTTATACTGCTAAATAAGAGAGAGCGTACGTAGTTAACTTATTTTAAGTTACCGAGTAGGCTTCTTCTTTACATAGTCTACTGTGATGTCGCGACCCATCATTCAACTTCGAATCCATTCGACGTGTTTGTCATATTGTGGATTAATACCGACTTGAATTTCATATCATAGTACGAATCTCAAATGGAAAATTTTTTTTTATTTTTTTTTTTGTGACTGAACTCGGTTAAGAGCTGCCTACGTACCCGAGACGGGATCAAGTCACCCGTAGTTCCCCTTTTTTATATATATATTTTTTTGTTGTGACTGAACTCGGTTAAGAGCTGCCTACGTACCCGAGACGGGATCAAGTCACTCGTAGTTCGTTTTTCTTTATTGTTAAAGCACCGAGGTAGCGCTTTAGGTTGATCGAGTTCCAAGAGCGTGGGATTTGTTCTCCGGAAGATGTCTCAAGTCGATAGACTCCTGGTTTGACCACACGTGTTATCTTATATGGACCTTCCCAGTTTGCACCAAGCTTTCCGGCTCTCCATTCCTTGGTATTCTCGAAGACCTTTCGAAGGACGAAATCGCCGAGTTGCAACGGTCGAGACCTCACCTTTTTGTTGTAATAGGACTCGGCAAGATGTTGATAATTCTGAATCCGTAGCAAAGCCTGATCTCGTCTTTCTTCAAGTTGATCCAGGGCATTGATCATCATTTCGTGATTCAAGATCTCATTCTGGGGCATCTTTAACCTCCTGAGGCTAGTGACGTTGACTTCGGCAGGAGCCATTGCTTCGACTCCATAGGCGAGTGATAACGGCGTTTTTGCTGTTGCACTCCGCGGTGTGGTTCGATGGGACCATAGCACTCCGTCTAGCTCGTCGGCCCAGTGTCCCTTCTTGAGATCTAACCGCTTCTTGATCCCGTCGATGATAGTTTTGTTTGTTGCTTCGGCCTGTCCGTTTCCTTGAGGATATCGCGGGGTTGAAAAACTCAGTCGAATTCTCCATTTATCACAGAACTCCTGGAATTTGTTCGATGTGAACTGAGATCCATTATCGGTTACTATTTCGTAAGGAAGTCCGTGGCGGAAGATGATGTACTTCCAAACAAAACTTTGAACCTCGTTCTCGGTGATTTGGACGTAGGCCTTGGCTTCAACCCACTTTGTGAAATAATCGGTCAGAACGAGTAGGAAACGCCTTTGTTTAGAACTCGGTAGAGGGCCGACTATGTCCATTGCCCAGCTCATGAACGGATATGGAGAGACGGAGGTTTTCAGCAACTCGGTTGGTGAGTGGATGTTAGGTGCATGGCGTTGGCACTTGTCGCAATGCGACGTGTATTCTTCGCAATCTGCAACCATGGTGGGCCAATAATGCCCCAAAGTTTTAAGTTTAAGCGCGAGGGCCCTGCCTCCACTGTGGTTGCCGCCTTCTCCTTCATGGGTTTCGATCATGACGAGTTCTGCTTCTTCCTTCCCGACGCAGGTAAGAAGAACCTTGTTTGCGGTCCACCGGTGTAACTTACCGTCGATAGAGACGTAGTTGGAGCTTTTCGCTTTAAGTCGACGGGATTCCCACTTATCTTTAGGTAGTATCCCCCTATCCAGATAATCGAGAAAGGGGGTTCGCCAATCAGTATCTTGAGTAGTCGACTCTACGATCTCGGTGGTAGCGGAGGAAATGGCGTGGACGTCCTTACCAAGTGATAACGAAATACTCGGTTTTTCAATTGTATGAATGGGGATTGTGCGTTTGACCTGATCCCTCTGATTGCTTCCTAGTGCGGCTAACGCGTCGGCAAAGCAATTGTCTTTTCTGGGAACCTTGACGAGTTCAAAATGATCAAACTCGGTTGTCAACTTTTTGACGACGCCGAGATATGCATTCATCCTCTCATTTTTGGCCTCATAATCACCGCTGTACTGACTGGTGACGAGCTGAGAATCACAGAAGGCTTGTACTCGTTTGGCTCCCACTACTTTGGCTAAACGAAGACCTGCGATCAACGCTTTGTATTCGGCTTCATTGTTTGATGCTGCAATCCCAAGCCGGAATGATTGTTCGATGAGTTCTCTGGTGGGTGATTGTAGATGAACGCCTATTCCCGATCCTTTGTTGGACGATGCTCCGTCGACATGCAGGATCCAATTTTTTACTGGAATATCGAGATCAGCCGCTTGATCTGGGAAGATTTTGACAATGAAGTCGGCAAAAACTTGAGCCTTTATCGCAGGCCTGCTTTTATACGAGATATTGTATTCGCTGAGTTCGATGGCCCACTTGGAAAGTCTCCCTGATTGGTTAGCATTCTGGAGTATGGTTCGCAGTGGCAGGTCGGTGAGAACGACGATGGAATGGGATTGGAAGTAAGCTCGCAGTTTTCGTGCCGTTGTTACTACGGCGAGAGCCATTTTTTCCAGGGTGGGATATCTCGTCTCTGCGTCGGTAAGACGTTTACTGGTGTAAAAGATGGGGCGCTGTTCTCCGCGGTCTTCCTTTATTAGGACGCTGCTTACTGCTAAAGGAGAGACTGCGATGTAGAGATACAATGTGTCGCCTGCGTCTGGTTTTGTCAATACCGGAGGAGTCGTTAAGTATTGCTTCAACGCCGAGAAGGCTTGCTCGCATACTTCATCCCAAAGGAACTTTTTATTCCCACGGAGCAATTCGTAGAAAGGGAGACACTTGTCGGTGGACCAGGAGATGAAACGATTAAGCGCTGCCACTCGTCCGGTTAGACGCTGAATTTCCCGCGACGTTTTGGGATTTGGTAAGTCCAAAACTGCGGAGATTTGTTTCGGATTTGCTTCGATTCCTCGTTTAGTGACGATGTAACCAAGAAATTCTCCTGAAGTAACTCCAAAGGTCCATTTTGCCGGGTTCAGTTTCATCCCGTACTTGTTTAAGGTATCGAAGCATTCAGATAGGTGTCGAACATGGTCTTGCGCGACAAGTGATTTGAACAGCATGTCGTCAATGTAGACTTCCATGGTGACTCCTAACTTGTCAGCAAACATTTTGTTAACGAGTCGTTGATAAGTAGCTCCTGCGTTCTTAAGCCCAAATGGCATAACTCGGTAACAGTATGTGCCACGGTCCGTGATGAATGATGTCTTCTCGCGATCGTCCGGGTGCATCATAATCTGATTGTAGCCCGAGAAGGCATCCATGAACGATAGGAGCTCGTTTCCGGCCGTAGATTCCACCATCTGATCGATATGGGGTAAAGGGAAATTGTCCTTAGGGCATGCCTTGTTTAGATCGGTGAAATCGATGCACACCCTCCATTTCCCATTCTTCTTTTTGACGACGACCGGGTTCGCGAGCCAATCTGGATATTTGACCTCGGCAATGGATCCCGCCCCTAAGAGTCTATCGACTTCGTCGTTGACGGCTTTAGCTCTTTCAGGACCAAGCTTTCGACGCTTCTGCTTGATGGGTTTGTATGTTGCATCGACGTTGAGTCGATGTGACGTAACAGCCGGGTCGATACCAGGCATGTCGGCTGTCATCCAGGCAAACGTTGATTTGTTTGCCCGAAGGAAGGTGGTCAATTCGGTGGATAAGGCGTCGCTTAGGTCGGAGCCAATTCCCACGGTTCTCTCGGGATAATCAGGATCGATACCGACTTGGACTGTCTCCTCTTTTTGTGGTGACGGCTTTTTATCTGGCTCGACGATAAAAGCGCCTGTTGGCTTTTGAGATCGGAGATCAACATGCTTCGTGCGAGGCGTTGATTCCCTTTTAACGTAAAAACGGTACCTTCCTTGGTGGGAAATTTGATGCATTGGTGGTATGTTGACGGGATTGCTTTCATCATGTGAAGCCATGGGGTGCCTAGGATCGCGTTATATTGCATTTTGGTGTCGATGACGGAGAATTTAATGAGTTTATTTACTCCCCCGGCAAAGACGTTAAGGCAGATGGTTCCCAATAAGGAGGTCGATGAACCGTTGAAACCGGTAAGGGCTCTCGACGATGGCTCTTTCTTTGAAGAAGGATATCCCGCAGGTCGACCGTAGGGCGCCTGTGCTGAAGATGATCTCGGAGATCAGAGCAATCCTTGTTTTTCATAGCACAAGAAGGTAAGTGGGTCTCAGAGATAACGTTGATCCGCCGAGCTACTTGTGGTCTTTCGTCTTCCATATCGGTGTCGTCGCGATGTCGGGGTGGAGCGGCCGCATCCTGATCATCGGGGTGAACCGCTTGGTTGGATTCCTGTTTTTTGGCACCAGCTTGTCGGCTCTTTGTCCAGCTTCCTTTCTTTCGGTTCTGTTTCGACTTTGGTGGATCAGGCGTGACGGCACCGTTTTTGAATGCTGAGAATAGGGCTTCTGCGAGTTGCTTGCATTCTTTAGTGTCGTGGCCTTTGGCCTTATGGTAAGTGCAGAATTTGGTCTCGTCGTATGTTAAAGGCTTCCCATCGAGGGTTCTGTCCCATACATTCCATGGTCGATCGATTTTTGATGCGGAGGGAGATGCTTCGGGTTCCTCGGTTTCCGGGAAGACTTTTCCTTTCTTTTCGTTAGGCTGATGCTGACGAGGTTCCTGGTAAGTCGTCATTGCTTTTGGCGTCAACTGAGCCTTCAACGCGTTCTGTTTTGCGGTATAGGCAGCATTATCCTCCTCCATCCGAATGAAGAAATTCGCTCGGTGGAGTGCGTCTTCTAGGGAGATTGTGCTATTCGTGTAGAGGTCAGATCGGAAATATGACCTAATCCATAACGCATTGCATAAAGCCTCTACTGCCGTCTTGTCTGGGACATCGACTTTGGAGACGAGGTTCTTGAACCGTTCCATGAAGTCGTGGAGGGATTCCGTCTGTTCCTGAGAGATCTTCCATAAGTCGGTTGCTGATGCCCCTTGACGAATATACATGGAGTAATGTTTGAGGAACTCGGTAGAAAGTTCCTTAAAGGTGCTGATTGAATCCGCAGCTAAACGGGAATACCAGGTAAGGGCGGGTCCTGCCAAACTTTCAACAAAGAGTTGGCAATAGCCGGCATCTCGTTCTTCCGCGGAAAAATAGGCGCGTCCCATAGCAATATTAAAACTGGTCATATGGTCGCTGGGGTCGGAATCTCCGCGGAAAGAAGGTACTCGGAGTTTGTCCTGATGTCGTACTCGGATGTCGGTTATCTTCTTGGTGAAAGGAGTTTTTTGAGTTGCTTCCTGGACTCGATCGATTTCAGGGGCGAAACTCGTGGCTTGATGGATTTTTGACGACATGTCTTTAATTGTTCCTTGAAGACGCAAAAGTTCTTCGTTGGTTGCTTGATCGACTGCCTGGTTTCGTATCGTCGTCTGGAACAAACGTCTCCGGGCGGTATCCGGATCTTGATCGTCTGCTTGTGCTGGTGGTAGACAAGCAGCGGCGATTGTCTCGAGACGTTCTTGAGTCGCCTTATTAGCGGCATCTTGTTGATCGAGTCTTTGAACGACGGCGGCGAGAGAGGCCAAGACGGCGTTCAGGTCGACGGGCTGTTGACCTACTTGGTTT
>MU105709.1:352187-363671 GCA_012274485.2 Sinapis alba | reverse complement strand
TTTGGACATATGGCAAGTTCTTCAAGCTTCTAATCAAACCAGGTTTAATCACTATATAAGAAGCTTGATTTGGAACCACTGATTAGTGGAGAGTCTCCATGAAGTTTAATAAATCTCATAGGAGTTATGTTGAAGAAGTTATTCAACTTTATAATCATGATATCAATGTTTAGCTTGTTTGGACATATGACAAGTTCTTCGAGCTTCTAATCAAACCAGGATGAATCACTATGTAAGAAGCTTGATTTGGAACCATTAATCAGTGGATATTTTTTCAAGAAGTTGAATAAATCTCATAGAAGTTATGTTGAAGAAGTTATTCCACTTTCTAGCAAGGATATCCATGTTTAGTTTGTTTGGACATATGGCAAGTTCTTCAAGCTTCTAATCAAACCAGGATGAATCACTATGTAAGAAGCTTGATTTGGAACCATTAATCAGTGGAGAGTTTTTCATGAAGTTGAATAAATCTTATAGGTGTTATGTTGAAGAAGTTATTCCACTTTCTAACAAGGATATTCAGGTTTAGCCTGTTTGGACCTATGGCGAGTTCTTCAAGCTTCTAATCAAACCATGATGAATCACTATGTAAGAAGCTTGATTTGGAACCATTAATCAGTGGAGAGTTTTTCATGAAGTTGAATAAATCTCATAGGAGTTAAGTTGAAGAATTTATTCCACTTTCTAACAAGGATATCCAGGTTTAGCCTGTTTGGACCTATGAAAAGTTCTTCAGGCTTCTAATCAAACCAGGATGAATCACTATATAAGAAGCTTGATTTGTAACCACTGATTAGTGGAGAGTCTCCATGAAGTTTAATAAATCTCATAGGAGTGATGTTGAAGACGTTGTTCCACTTTATAATCATGATATCAATGTTTAGCTTGGTTGGATTAGAAAGTATGACATATGACATATGACATTTGGATTATATGACATATGACCTTTGGATATCTTGATTAGAAAGTAGAATAACTTCTTCAACATAACTCCTATGAGATTTATTAACCTTCATGAAAGACTCTCCACTGATTAATGGTTACAAATCAACCTTCTTACATAGTGATTCATCCTGGTTTGATTTGAAGCTTGAAGAACTTGCCATATGTCCAAAGAGGCTAAACATGGATATTCTAATTAGAAAGTAGAATAGCTTCTTCAAAATAACTCATATGGGATTTATTCATCTTCATGGACACTCTCCACTGATTAATGGTTCCAAATAAAGCTTCTTACATAGTGATTCATCCTGGTTTGATTAGAAGCTTGAAGAACTTGTCATATGTCCAAACATGCTAAATATGGATATCCTGATTAGAAAGTGGAATAACTTCTTCAACATAACTCTTATGAGATTTAAAAACCTTCATGAAAGACTCTTCGCTGATTAATGGTTCCAAATCAAGCTTCTTACATAGTGATTCATCCTTGTTTGATTAGAAGCTTGAAGAACTTGCCATATGTCCAATCAGGCTAAACATTGATATATTGATTAGAAAGTGGAATAACTTTTTCAACATAACTCCTATGAGATTTTTTTAACTTCATAAAAGACTCTCCACTGATTAATGGTTACCAATCAAGCTTCTTACATAGTGATTCATTCTGGTTTGATTAGAAGCTTGAAGAACTTGTCATATATCCAAACATGCTAAACATGGATATCCTTATTAGAAAGTGGAATAACCTCCTCAACATAACTCCTATGAGATTTATTTAACTTCATGAAAGACTCTCCACTGATTAATGGTTCCAAATCATTCTTCTTACTTATTGATACATCCTGGTTTGATTAGAAACTTGAAGAACTTGCCATATGTCCAAACATTGTAAACATGGATATCCTGATTAGAAAGTAGAATAATTTCTTCACCAAAACTCCTATGAGATTTAATAACCTTCATGAAAGACTCTCCACTGATTAATGGTTTCAAATCAAGCTTCTTACATAGTGATTCGTCCTGGCTTGATTAGAAGCTTGAAGAACTTGCCACATGTTCAAACACGCTAAATATGGATATCTTGATTAGAAAGTGGAATAACTTCTTCAACATAACTACTATGAAATTTAATTAACTTCATGAAAGACTCTCCACAGAATAATTGTTCCAAATCAAGCTTCTTACATATTGATTCATCATGGTTTGGTTAGAAGCTTGAAGAACTTGCCATATGTCCAAAGAGGCTAAACATGGATATACTAATTAGAACGTAGAATAACTTCTTCAAAATAACTCATATGGGATTTATTCATCTTCATGGACACTCTCCACTGATTAATGGTTCCAAATCAAGCTTCTTATATAGTGATTTATCCTGGTTTGATTAGAAGCTTGAAGAACTTGCCATATGTCCAAACACGCTAAATATGAATATCCTGATTAGAAAGTGGAATAATTTCTTCAACATAACTCCTATGAGATTTATTAACGTTCATGAAAGACTCTCCACTGATTAATGATTCTAAATCAAGATTCTTACATAGTAATTCATCATTAGAAGCTTGAAAAACTTGCCATGTGTCCAAAAACGCTAAATATGCATATCCTGATTAGAAAGTGGATTAACTTCTTTAACATAACTACTATGAAATTTAATTAACTTCATGAAAGACTCTTCACAAAATAATGGTTCCAAATCAAGCTTTTTACATATAGATTCATCCTGGTTTGATTTGAAGTTTCAAGAACTTGCCATATGTCCAAACATGCTAAACATGGTTATCCTGATTAGAAAGTAGAATAACTTCTTCAACTTAACTCCTATGAGATTTATTAACCTTCATGAAAGACTCTCGACTGATTAATGGTTCCAAATCATGCTTCTTACATAGTGATTCATCCTGGTTTGATTGGAAACTTGAAGAACTTTCCATATGTCCAAACATGCTAAATATTTATATCTTGATTAGAAAGTGGAATAACTTCTTCAACATAACTCCTATGAGATTTATTCAACTTCATGGAGACTCTACACTGATTAGTATTTCCAAATAAGCTTCTTACATAGTGAGTCATCCTGGTTTGATTAGAAGGTTGAAAAACTTTCCATTTGTCCAAACATGCTAAACATGGATATCCTGATTAGAAAGTGGAATAACTTCTTCAACATAACTACTATGAAATTTAATTAAGTTCATGAAAGACTCTCCATTGATTAATGGTTCCAAATCAAGCTTCTTACATATTGATTCATCATGGTTTGATTAGAAGCTTAAAGAAGTTGCCATATGTTCAAAGAGGCTAAACATGGATATCCTAATTAGAAAGTAGAATAACTTCTTCAAAATAACTCATATTGGATTTATTCATCTTCATGGAGACTCTCCACTGATTAATGGTTCCAAATCAAGCTTCTTACATAGTGATTCATCCTGGTTTATTAGAAGCTTGAAGAACTTGTCATATGTCTAAAAATGCTAAACATGGATATCCTGATTGGAAAGTGGAATAACTTCTTCAACATAACTCCTATGAGATTTATTAACCTTCATGAAAGACTCTCCATTGATTAATGGTTCCAAATCAAGCTTCTCACATAGTAATTCATCCTGGTTTGATTAGAAGCTTGACGAAGTTGCCATATGTCCAAACAGGCTAAACATTGATATATTGATTAGAAAGTGGAATAGCTTCTTTAACATAACTCCTATGAGATTTTTTTAACTTCATGAAAGACTCTACAGTGATTAATGGTTACAAATCAAGCTTCTTACATAGTGATTCATTCTGATTTGATTAGAAGCTTGAAGAACTTGTCATATATCCAAACATGCTAAACATGGATATCCTTATTAGAAAGTGGAATAACTTCTTCAACACAACTCCTATGAGATTTATTTAACTTCATGAAAGACTCTCCACTGATTAAGGGTTTGAAATCAAGCTTATTACATAGTGATTCATCCTGATTTTATTAGAAGCTTGAAGAACTTGTCATATGTCTAAACACGCTAAACATGGATATCCTGATTAGAAAGTGGAATAACTTCTGCAACTTAACTACTATGAAATTAAATTAACTTCATGAAAGACTCTCCACTGATTAATGGTTCCAAATCAAGCTTTTTACATTTTGATTTATCTGGTTTGATTTGAACCTTGAAGAACTTGCCATATGTCCAAACATGCTAAACATGGATATCCTAATTAGAAACGAGATTTATTAACCTTCATAAAAGACTCTCTATTGATTAATGGTTCCAAATCAAGCTTCTTACATAGTGATTCATCTTGGTTGATTAGAAACTTGAAGAACTTGCCATATGTCCAAAAAGGCTAAACATTGATATATTGATTAGAAAGTGGAATAACTTCTTCAACATAACTCCTACGAGATTTATTCAACTTCATGGAGACTCTCCACTGATTAGTATTTCCAAATCAAGCTTCTTACATAGTGATTAATCATGGTTTTATTAGAATCTTGAAGAACTTTGTATTTGTCCAAACTTGCTAAACATGGATATCCTGATTAGAAAGTGGAATAACTTCTTCAACATAACTACTATGAAATTTAATTAACTTCATGAAAGACTCTCCACTGATTAATGGTTCCAAATCAGGCTTCTTACATATTGATTCATCCTGGTTTGATTTGAAGATTGAAAATTTTATCTTATGTCTAAACATGCTAAACATGGATATCCTGATTAGAAAGTAGAATAACTTCTTCAACATAACTCCTATGAGATCTATTAACCTTCATGAATGACTCTCCACTGATTAATGGTTCCAAATCAAGCTTCTTACAAAGTGATTCATCCTGGTTTGATTAGAAGCTTAAAGAACTTTTTATATGTCCAAACACGATAAACGTGGATATCCTGATTAGAAAGTGGAATAACTTCTTCAACATAACTACTATGAAATTTAGTTAACTTCATAAAAGACTCTCCACTGATTAATGGTTCCAAATCAAGCTTCTTACATATTGATTCATCCTGGTTTGATTTGAAGCTTGAAGAACTTGCCATATGTCCAAACATGGTAAAAATGGATATCTTGATTAGAAAGTAGAATAACTTCTTCAACGTAACTCCTATGAGATTTATTAACCTTCATCAAAAACTCTACAGTGATTAGTGGTTGCAAATCAAGCTTCTTACATAGTGAGTCATCCTGGTTTGATTAGAAGGTTGAAGAACTTTCCATTTGTCCAAACAAGCTAAACATAAATATCCTAATTAGAAAGTGGAATAGCTTCTTTAACATAACTACTATGAAATTTAGTTAAATTCATTAAAGACTCTCCACTGATTAATGGTTACATATTGATTCATCATGGTTTGATTAGAACCTTGAAGAACTTGTCATATGTCCAATGAGGCTAAACATGGATATCCTAATTAGAAAGTGGAAAAACTTCTTCAAAATAACTGATATGGGATTTATTCATCTTAATGGAGACTCTCCACTGATTAATAGTTCCAAATCAAGCTTCTTACATAGTGATTCATCATGGTTTGATTAGAAGCTTGAAGAATTTGCCATATGTCCAAACATGCTAAAAATGGATATCTTGATTAGAAAGTGGAATAACTTCTTCAACATAACTCCTATGAGATTTATTAACCTTCATGAAAGACTATTCACTGATTAATGGTTCCAAATCAAGCTTCTTGCATAGTGATTCATCCTGGTTTGATTAGAAGCTTGAAAAACTTGCCATATATCCAAACACGCTAAATATGGATATCATGATTAGAAAGTGGAATATCTTCTTCAACATAACTACTATGAAATTTAATTAACTTCATGAAAGACTCTCCACAGAATAATGGTTCCAAATCAAGCTTTTTACATATTGATTCATCCTGGTTTGATTTGAAGTTTCAAGAACTTGTCATATGTCCAAACATGCTAAAAATAGATATCCTGATTAGAAAGTAGAATAACTTCTTCAACTTAACTCCTATGAGATTTATTAACCTTCATGAAAGACTCTCGACTGATTAATGGTTCCAAATCATGTTTCTTACATAGTGATTCATCCTGGTTTGATTGGAAATTTGAAGAACTTTCCATATGTCCAAACATGCTAAATATATATATCTTGATTAGAAAGTGGAATAACTTCTTCAACATAACTACTATGAAATTTAATTAAGTTCATGAAAGACTCTCCATTGATTAATGGTTCCAAATCAAGCTTCTTACATATTGATTCATCATAGTTTGATTAGAAGCTTGAAGAACTTGTCATATGTCCAAATAGGCTAAACATGGATATCCTAATTAGAAAGTAGAATAATTTCTTCAAAATAACTCATATGGGATTTATTCATCTTCATGGAGACTCTCCACTGATTAATGGTTCTAAATCAAGCTTCTTACATAGTGATTCATCCTAGTTTGATTAGAAGCTTGAAGAACTTGCCATATGTCCAAAATGCTAAACATGGATATCCTGATTGGAAAGTGGAATAACTTCTTCAACATAACTCCTATGAGATTTATTAAACTTCATGAAAGACTCTCCACTAATTAATGGTTCCAAATCAAGCTTCTTACATAGTAATTCATCCTGGTTTGATTAGAAGCTTGACGAACTTGCCATATGTCCAAACATGCTAAACATTGATATATTGATTAGAAAGTGGAATAGCTTCTTCAACATAACTCCTATGAGATTTTTTTTAACTTCATGAAAGACTCTACAGTGATTAATGGTTACAAATCAAGCTTCTTACATAGTGATTCATTCTGATTTGATTAGAAGCATGAAGAACTTGTCATATATCCAAACATGCTAAACATGGATATCCTTATTAGAAAGTGGAATAACTTCTTCAACACAACTCCTATGAGATTTATTTAACTTCATGAAAGACTCTCCACCGATTAAGGGTTTGAAATCAAGCTTATTACATAGTGATTCATCCTGATTTTATTAGAAGCTTGAAGAACTTGTCATATGTCTAAACACGCTAAACATGGATATCCTGATTAGAAAGTGGAATAACTTCTGCAACATAACTACTATGAAATTTAATTAACTTCATGAAAGACTCTCCACTGATTAATGGTTCCAAATCAAGCTTTTTACATTTTGATTCATCTGTTTTGATTTGAAGCTTGAAGAACTTGCCATATGTCCAAACATGCTAAACATAGATATCCTGATTAGAAAGTAGAATAACTTCTTCAAAATAACTCCTACGAGATTTATTAATCTTCATAAAAGACTCTCTACTGATTAATGGTTCCAAATCAAGCTTCTTACATAGTGATTCATCCTTGTTTGTTTAGAATCTTGAAGAACTTGCCATATGTCCAAACAGGCTAAACATTGATATATTGATTAGAAAGTGGAATAACTTCTTCAACATAACTCCTACGACATTTATTCAACTTCATGGAGACTCTCCATTGATTAGTATTTCCAAATCAAGCTTCTTACATAGTGATTAATCATGGTTTTATTAGAAGCTTGAAGAACTTTGTATTTGTCCAAACACGCTAAACATGGATATCCTGATTAGAAAGTGGAATAACTTCTTCAACATAACTACTATGAAATTTAATTAACTTCATGAAAGACTCTCCACTGATTAATGGTTCCAAATCAAGCTTCTTACATATTGATTCATCCTGGTTTGATTTGAAGATTGAAGAACTTGCCATATGTCCAAACATGCTAAAAATGGATATCTTGATTAGAAAGTAGAATAACTTCTTCAACGTAACTCCTATGAGATTTATTAACCTTCATGAAAGACTCTACAGTGATAAGTGGTTGCAAATCAAGCTTCTTACATAGTGAGTCATCCTGGTTTGATTAGAAGGTTGAAAAACTTTCCATTTGTCCAAACAGGCGAAACATTGATATATTGATTAGGAAGTGGAATAACTTCTTCAACATAACTCCTACGAGATTTAGAGGTTGATATTTTGTGGTTTTTACAACAGTTTTTGGTTTTTGTTTTTCAAAAATTTATTTTTTTGCCAATCAAGATTCTTAGAAAATAGATTCCCTAAATTGTAGGAAAACCAGATTTTGAAAATAACCACTACTTCTTAACAAAAACCACAATCCACGTTTCCTTAGTTTTTTCATGTACGTCATTTTTTTCTTCTTATTATTATAAATTAGAAGAATATAAAATAATAAAAGTTATTGAATACTTGCTGATGTAGGTAATAGGAAAGGAAGCAAAAGGAGTGTACAACGCACGACAAGCAAAAGGAATGACATTTTGGGCACCTAACATTAACATTTTTTTGGTTAAAATATTCTTATATTAATAAATTAGTATAACAAAATAATCTCTATATAAATTAAACTGATTAAATAGTAATTATTCTAAATAATTATAGTTGAATAAAAATAATTTATCTGACATCTAAATTCTAATAGGAAATATATATTTATATTTATTAAATTTTAAAGTTTTGTAAGTAAATTATTTAATAATGTTTAAATAATATTTTACCATAACTTTAATTGTAGAAAATATAATTAAAGATCTTATAAAGTATAAGTACTATATATTTATTACACTATATGTTATTTTTTATTTTAAAACTTTAGCTATTAATATTTAAATTACATAAATTTATATATCATAGTGTTAAAATATAATTATTTTTTAGTTTTTTTAAAATAAAATAAGAGTGATTAAAGTTAATTTTTAAACAAAACTAAAATTAATCTATTGGTATTATTAATTAAAAATTTTATATATTATTTTATTAATTTTATTTTTGGTTAAAAAATTAACTTTAAAGTTAATGTTTTGAAAATATATACCAAAAAATAATTAATATAATTTTAGAAAAACTAAAAATATAAAGAAAATATTAAATTAATAATTTAAAATATATTTAAATACTTTTATAGAGTTTTCCACACTTATACAATTTTCAAACTTATAAAAACATATTTAAATTTTATTTATGATAATTATATAAAAAATTAATTATCAATTATATACTATTTAATTAGGTTAAGTAAAAATAATTTGTTTAACATCTATAATATGAAAATATTAAATATGAACATTTTCAAAAACTTGTCAAAAATATAAATTATTATTTAAATATTATTTTATGTAAAGTTTACATATTTTTATGAGATATATTTGGTAGTATTTATTAAAAGTGATATTTATTTTCGTAATTTAAAGTTTGTTTAAAAAGAAATTACCTTACAAGTGAAGTTCTTAAAAATAATAAATAATCTTAAAATTAAATAATTCATAAATCAAACTTTAAAAAAACTGAAATATACAAAAAAATTAAAATTAAAAAAAAATCTAAAAACCAAAAGCTAGAATCTAGAATCACCATTCAAGTTTTTTGAAAAACTAAAAGCTACAACAAAATCAAAAACTAAAAATCCAAAACTAAAATCTAAAATCTAGAAACTAAAATTCAAAAACCAAAAACTAAAATCCAAAAACCATCTAAACAATCATCACCTTATTCAACTTCATGGAGACCCTCCACTGATTAGTATTTCCAAATCAAGCTTCTTACATAGTGATTAATCCTGGTTTTATTAGAAGCTTGAAGAACTTTCTATTTGTCCAAACACGCTAAACATGGATATCCTGATTAGAAAGTGGAATAACTTCTTCAACATAACTACTATGAAATTTAATTAACTTCATGAAAGACTCTCTATTGATTAATGGTTCCAAATCAAGCTTCTTACATATTGATTCATCCTGGTTTGGTTTGAAGCATGAAAAACTTGTCATATGTCAAAACATGCTAAACATGGATATCCTGATTAGAAAGTAGAATAACTTCTTCAACATAACTCCTATGAGATTTATTAACCTTCATGAATGACTCTCCACTGATTAATGGTTCCAAATCAAGCTTCTTACAGAGTGATTCATCCTGGTTTGATTAAAAGCTTAATGAACTTTCCATATGTCCAAACACGATAAACATGGATATCCTGATTAGAAAGTGGAATAACTTCTTCAACATAACTACTATGAAATTTATTAACCTTCATGAAAGACTCTCCACTGATTAATGGTTCCAAATCAAGCTTCTTACATATTGATTCATCCTGGTTTGATTTGAAGCTTGAAGAACTCGCCATATGTCCAAACATGCTAAAAATGGATATCTTGATTAGAAAGTAGAATAACTTCTTCAGTGTAACTCGTATGAGATTTATTAACCTTCATGAAAGACTCTACAGTGATTAGTGGTTGCAAATCAAGGTTCTTACATAGTGAGTCATCCTGGTTTGATTAGAAGGTTGAAGAACTTTCCATTTGTCCAAACAAGCTAAACATAAATATCTTGTTTAGAAAGTGGAATAGCTTCTTTAACATAACTACTATGAAATTTAATTAAATTCATTAAAGACTCTCCACTGATTAATGGTTCCAAATCAAGCTTCTTACATATTGATTCATCATTGTTTGATTAGAAGCTTGAAGATCTTGTCATATGTCCAATGAGGCTAAACATGGATATCCTAATTAGAAAGTGGAATAACTTCTTCAAAATAACTGATATGGGATTTATTCATCTTCATGGAGACTCTCCACTGATTAATAGTTCCAAATCAAGCTTCTTACATAGTGATTCATCATGGTTTGATTAGAAGCTTGAAGAACTTGCCATATGTCCAAACATGCTAAACATGGATATCTTGTTTAGAAAGTGGAATAACTTCTTCAACATAACTCCTATGAGATTTATTAACCTTCATGAAAGACTCTTCACTGATTAATGGTTCCAAATCAAGCTTCTCGCATAGTGATTCATCCTGGTTTGATTAGATGCTTAAAGAACTTGCCACATGTCCAAACAGGATAAACATTGATATATTGATTAGAAAGTGGAATAACTTCATCAAAATAACTGATACGGGATTTATTCATCTTCATGGAGACTCTCCACTGATAAATAGTTCCAAATCAAGCTTCTTACATAGTGATTCATCATGGTTTGATTAGAATCTTGAAGAACTTGCCATATGTCCAAATATGCTAAACATGGATATCGTGCTTAGAAAGTGGAATGACTTCTTCAACATAACTCCTATGAGATTTATTAACCTTCATGAAAGACTCTTCACTGATTAATGGTTCCAAATCAAGCTTCTTGCATAGTAATTCATCCTGGTTTGATTAGAAGCTTGTAGAACTTGTCATATGTCCAAACAGGCTAAACATTGATATATTGATTAGAAAGTAGAATAACTTCTTCAACATAACTCCTATGAGATTTTTTTAACTTCATGAAATACTCTCCACTGATTAATGGTTACAAATAAAGCTTCTGACATAGTGATTCATTATGATTTGATTAGAAGCTTGAAGAACTTGTCATATATCAAAACATGCTAAACATGGATATCCTTATTGGAAAGTGGAATTACTTCTTCAACATAACTCCTATGAGATTTATTTAACTTCATGAAAGACTCTCCAGTAATTAATGGTTCCAAATCATTCTTCTTACATATTGATTCATCTTTGTTTGATTAGAAGCTTGAAGAACTGGCCATAT
>MU105709.1:266508-352105 GCA_012274485.2 Sinapis alba | reverse complement strand
TCAACATAACTCCTATGAGATTTTTTTAACTTCATGAAATACTCTCCACTGATTAATGGTTACAAATAAAGCTTCTGACATAGTGATTCATTATGATTTGATTAGAAGCTTGAAGAACTTGTCATATATCAAAACATGCTAAACATGGATATCCTTATTGGAAAGTGGAATTACTTCTTCAACATAACTCCTATGAGATTTATTTAACTTCATGAAAGACTCTCCAGTAATTAATGGTTCCAAATCATTCTTCTTACATATTGATTCATCTTTGTTTGATTAGAAGCTTGAAGAACTGGCCATATGTCCAAAGAGGCTAGACATGAATATCCTGATTAGAAAGTAGAATAACTTCTTCAAAATAACTACTATGAAATTTATTCAACTTCATGGAGACACTCCACTGATTAATGGTTCCAAATCAAGCTTCTTCCATAGTGATTCATCATTGTTTGATTAGAAGCTTGAAGAACTTTCCATATGTCCAAACAGGCTAAGCAGGGATATCCAGATTAGAAAGTGGAATGACGTCTTTAATATAACTCCTATGGGATTTATTCAACTTCATTGAAACTTTCCACCGATTAATTGTTCGAAATCATTCTTCGAAATCATTGAGACTCTCCACTTATTAATGGTTCCAAATCAAGCTTCTTACATAGTGATTCATCCTGGTTTGATTTGAAGCTTGAAAAACTTACCATATGTCCAAACATGCTAAACATGGATATCCTGATTAGAAAGTAGAATAACTTCTTCAACATAACTCCTATGAGATTTATTAACCTTCATGAATGACTCTCCACTGATTAATGGTTCCAAATCAAGCTTCTTACATAGTGATTCATCCTGGTTTGATCAGAAGCTTAAAGAACTTTCTATATCTCTAAACACGTTAAACATGGATATCCTGATTAGAAAATGGAATATCTTCAACATAACTACTATGAAATTTAGTTAACTTCATAAAAGACTCTCCACTGATTAATGGTTCCAAATCAAGCTTCTTACATATTGATTCATCCTGGTTTGATTTGAAGCTTAAAGAACTTGTCATATGTCCAAACATGCTAAACATGGATATCCTGATTAGAAAGTAGAATAACTTCTTCAACATAACTCCTATGAGATTTATTAACCTTCATGAATGACTCTCCACTGATTAATGGTTCCAAATCAAGCTTCTTACATAGTGATTCATCCTGGTTTGATCAGAAGCTTAAAGAACTTTCTATATCTCTAAACACGTTAAACATGGATATCCTGATTAGAAAATGGAATATCTTCAACATAACTACTATGAAATTTAGTTAACTTCATAAAAGACTCTCCACTGATTAATGGTTCCAAATCAAGCTTCTTACATATTGATTCATCCTGGTTTGATTTGAAGCTTAAAGAACTTGTCATATGTCCAAACATGCTAAACATGGATATCCTGATTAGAAAGTAGAATAACTTCTTCAACATAACTCCTATGAGATTTATTAACCTTCATGAAAGATTCTTCACTGATTAATGGTTCCAAATCAAGATTCTTGCATAGTGATTCATCCTGGTTTGATTAGAAGCTTGAAGAACTTGCCATATGTTCAAACAGGCTAAAAATTGATATATTGATTAGAAAGTGGAATAACTTCTTCAACATAACTCCTATGAGATTTTTTTTAACTTCATGAAATACTCTACACTTTTTAATGGTTACAAATCAAGCTTCTTACATAGTGATTCATTCTGATTTGATTAGAAGCTTGAAGAACTTTCCATATGTCCAAACAGGCTAAACAGGGATATCCGGATTAGAAAGTGGAATAACTTCTTCAACATAACTCCTATGAGATTTATTCAACTTCATTGTTACTCTCCACTGATTAATGATTCGAAATAAAGCTTCTTACATAGTGATTCATCATGGTTTGATTTGAAGCTTGAAAAACTTGCCATATGTCCAGACATGCTAAACATGGATATCCTGATTAGAAAGTAGAATAACTTCTTCAACATAACTCCTATGAGATTTATTAACCTTCACGAATGACTCTCCACTGATTAATGGTTCCAAATTAAGCTTCTTACATAGTGATTCATCCTGGTTTGATTAGAAGCTTAAAGAACCTTGCATATGCCCAAACACGTTAAACATGGATATCCTGATTAGAAAGTGGAATAACTTCTTCAACATAACTACTATGAAATTTAGTTAACTTCATAAAAGACTCTCCACTGATTAATGGTTCCAAATCAAGCTTCTTACATATTAATTCATCTTGGTTTGATTTGAAGATTAAAGAACTTGCCATATGTCCAAACATGCTAAAAATGGATATCCTGATTAGAAAGTAGAATAACTTCTTCAACATAACTCCTATGAGATTTATTAACCTTCATGAAAGAATCTACAGTGATTAGTGATTCCAAATCAAGCTTCTTACATAGTGAGTCATCCTGGTTTGATTAGAAGGTTGAAGAACTTTCCATTTGTCCAAACAAGCTAAACATGGATATCCTGATTAGAAAGTGGATAACTTCTTTAATATAACTACTATGAAATTTAATTAACTTCATTAAAGACTCTCCACTGATTAATGGTTCCAAATCAAGCTTCTTACATATTGATTCATCAAGGTTTGATTAGAAGCTTGAAGAACTTGCCATATGTCCAATGAGGCTAATTATGGATATCTTAATTAGAAAGTATAATAAGTTCTTCAAAATAACTGATATGGGATTTATTCATCTTCATGGAGACTCTCCACTGATTAATAGTTCCAAATCAAGCTTCTTACATAGTGATTCATCATGGTTTGATTAGAAACATGAAGAACTTGCCATATGTCCAAACATGTTAAACATGGATATCCTGATTAGAAAGTGGAATAACTTCTTCAACATAACTCCTTTGAGATTTATTAACCTTCATGAAAGACTCTTCACTGATTAATGGTTCGAAATCAAGATTCTTGCATAGTGATTCAACCTGGTTTGATTAGAAGCTTGAAGAACTTGCCATATGTCCGAACAGGCTAAACATTGATATATTGATTAGAAAGTGGAATAACTTCTTCAACATAACTCCTATGAGATTTTTTTAACTTCATGAAAGACTCTCCACTTTTTAATGGTTACAAATCAAGCTTCTTACATAGTGATTCATTCTGATTTGATTAGAAGCTTGAAGAACTTTCCATATGTCCAAACAGGCTAAGCAGGGATATCCGGATTAGAAAGTGGAATAACTTCTTCAACATAACTCCTATGGGATTTATTCAACTTCATTGAGACTCTCCAACGATTAATGGTTCGAAATAAAGCTTCTTACTAGTGATTCATCCTGGTTTGATTTGAAGCTTGAAACACTTGCCAAATGTCCAAACATGCTAAACATGGACATCCTGTTTAGAAAGTAGAATAACTTCTTCAACATAACTCATATGAGATTTATTAACCTTCATGAATGACTCTCCACTGATTAATGGTTCCAAATCAAGCTTCTTACAGAGTGATTCTTCCTGGTTTGATTAGAAGCTTAAAGAACCTTGCATATGCCCAAGCACGTTAAACATGGATATCCTGATTAGAAAGTGGAATAAATTCTTCAACATAACTACTATGAAATGTAGTTAACTTCATAAAAGACTCTCCACTGATTAATGATTCTAAATCAAGCTTCTTACATATTGATTCATCCTGGTCTGATTTGAAGCTTAAAGAACTTGCCATATGTCCAAACATGCTAAAAATGGATATCCTGATTAGAAAGTAGAATAACTTCTTCAACATAACTCCTATGAGATTTATTAACCTTCATGAAAGACTCTACAGTTATTAGTGATTCCAAATTAAGCTTCTTACATAGTGAGTCATCCTGGTTTGATTAGAAGGTTGAAGAACTTTCAATTTGTCCAAACAAGCTAAACATGGATATCCTGATTAGAAAGTGGAATAACTTCTTTAACATAACTACTATGAAATTTAATTAACTTCATTAAAGACTCTCCACTGATTAATGGTTCCAAATCAAGTTTCTTACATATTGATTCATCAAGGTTTGATTAGAAGCTTGAAGAACTTGCCATATGTCCAATGAGGCTAAACATGGATATCCTAATTAGAAAGTACAATAACTTCTTCAAAATAACTAATATGGGCTTTATTCATCTTCATGGAGACTCTCCACTGATTAATAGTTCCAAATCAAGCTTCTTACATAGTGATTCATCATGGTTTGATTAGAAGCTTGAAGAACTTGCCATATGTCCAAACATGCTAAACATGGATATCCTGATTAGAAAGTGGAATAACTTCTTCAACATAACTCCTATGAGATTTATTAACCTTCATGAAAGAATCTGCACTGATTAATGGTTCCAAATCAAGATTCTTGCATAGTGATTCATCCTGGTTTGATTAGAAGCTTGAAGAACTTGCCATATGTCCAAAAAGGCTAAACATTGATATATTGATTAGAAAGTGGAATAACTTCTTCAACATAACTCCTATGAGATTTTTTTAACTTCATGAAAGACTCTCCACTTTTTAATGGTTACAAATCAATTTCTTACATAGTGATTTATTCTGATTTGATTAGAAGCTTGAAGAACTTTCCATATGTCCAAACCGGCTAAGCAAGGATATCCGGATTAGAAAGTGGAATAACTTCTTCAACATAACTCCTATGGGATTTATTCAACTTCATTGAGACTCTCCACCGATTAATGGTTCGAAATAAAGCTTCTTACATAGTGATTCATCCTGGTTTGATTTGAAGCTTGAAAAACTTGCCATATGTCCAAACATGCTAAACATGGACATCCTGATTAGAAAGTAGAATAACTTCATCAACATAACTCCTATGAGATTTATTAACCTTCATGAATGACTCTCCACTGATTAATGGTTCCAAATCAAGCTTCTTACATAGTGATTCATCCTGGTTTGATTAGAAGCTTAAAGAACCTTGCATATGCCCAAACACGTTAAACATGGATATCCTGATTAGAAAGTGGAATAACTTCTTCAACATAACTACTATGAAATTTAGTTAACTTCATAAAAGACTCTCCACTGATTAATGGTTCCAAATCAAGCTACTTACATATTGATTCATCCTGGTTTGATTTGAAAGACTCTCAACATAACTCCTATGAGATTTTTTTAACTTTATGAAAGACTCTCCACTTATTAATGGTTACAAATAAATCTTCTTACATAGTGATTCATTCTGGTTTTAGCAGGATGAATCACTATGTAAGAAGCTTGATTTGAAACAATTAATCAGTGGAGTGTCTTTCATTAAGTTAAATAAACCTCATAGAAGTTATGTTGAAGAAGTTATTCCACTTTCTAATCAGGATATCCATGTTTAGTCTGTTTGGACATATGACGACTTATTCAAGCTTCTATTCAAACCAGGATGAATCACTATGTAAGAAGCTTGATCTGGAACCATTAATAAGTGGAGAGTCTCCATGAAGATGAATAAATCCCATATGAGTTATGTTGAACAAATTATTATACTTTCTAATCAGGATATCCATGTTTAGCATGTTTGGGCATATGGCAAGTTCTTCAAGATTCTAATCAAACCAGAATGAATCAATATGTAAGAAGCTTGATTTGGAACCATTAATCAGTGGAGAGTCTTTTATGAAGTTGAATAAATCTCATAGGAGTTATGTTGAATAAGTTATTCCACTTTCTAACAAGGATATCCATTTTTAGCCTGTTTGGGCATATGGCAAGTTCATCAAGCTTCTAATCAAACCATGATGAATCACTATGTAAGAAGCTTGATTTGGAACCATTAATCAGTGGAAAGTCTACCATGAAGTTGAATAAATCCCATAGGAGTTATGTTGAAGAAGTTATTCCACTTTCTAACAAGGATATCTATGTTTAGGCTGTTTGGACATATGGCAAGTTCTTCAAGCTTCTAATCAAACAAGGATGAATCACTATGTAAGAATCTTGATTTGAAACCATTAACATTGGATAGTATTTTATGAATTTAAAAAAATCTCATAGGAGTTTTGTTGAAGAAATTATTCCACTTTCTAACAAGGATATCCATGTTTAGCCTGTTTGGACATTTGGCAAGTTCTTCAAACTTCTAATCAAACCAGGATGAATCACAATGTGAGAAGCTTATATTGGAACCACTAATCATTGGAGAGTCTCTATGAAATTAAATAAGTCTCATAGGAGTTATGTTGAAGAAGATATTCCACATTCTAATCAGGATATCAATGTTTAGCCTGTTTGGACATATGGCAAGTTCTTCAAGTTTCTAATCAAATAAGGATGAATCACTATGTAAGAAGTTTGGTTTATAATCATTAATCAGTGGATAGTATCCATGAAGCTGAATAAATCACATAGGAGTTATGTTGAAGAAGTTAATCCACTTTCTAATAAGGATATCACTGTTTAGCCTGTTTGGACATATGGCAAGTTCTTCAAGCTTCTAATCAAACCAGGATGAATCACTATGTAAGAAGCTTGATTTGAAACCATTAATCAGTGGAGATTCTTTTATGAAGTTGTATAAATCTCATAGGAGTTATGTTGAAGAAGTTATTTCACTTTCTAAGAACGATATCCATGTTTAACATGTTTTAACATATGGCAAATTCTTCAAGCTTCTAATCAAACCCGGATGAATCACAATGTAAGAAGATTGATTTGGAACCATTAATCAGTGGAGAGTCTACCATGAAGTAGAATAAATGCCATAAGAGTTATGTTGAAGAAGTTATTTCACTTTCTAATCAGGATTTCCATGTTTAACATGTTTTGACATATGGCAAGTTCTTCAAGCTTCTAATCAAACAAGGATGAATCACTATGTAAGAAGCTTGATTTGGAACTATTAATCAGTGGAGAGTCTTTCATGAAGTTAAATAAACCTCATAGAAGTTATGTTGAAGAAGTTATTCCACTTTCTAATCATGATATCCATGTTTAGCATGTTTGGACATATGACAAGTTCTTCAAGATTCTAATCAAACCAGGATGAATCACTACGTAAGAAGCTTGATTTGGAACCATTAATCAGTGGAGAGTCTCCATGAAGATGAATAAATCCCATATGAGTTATGTTGGACAATTTATTCTACTTTCTAATCATGACATCCATGTTTAGCATGTTTGGGCATATGACAAGTTCTTCAAGATTCTAATAAAACCAGTATGAATCAATATGTAAGAAGCTTGATTTGGAACCATTAATCAGTAGAGAGTCTTTCATGAAGTTTATTAAATCTCCTAGTAGTTATGTTGAAGAAGTTATTCCACTTTCTAATCAGGATATCCATGTTTAGCCTGTTTGGACATATGGCAAGTTCTTCAACCTTCTAATCAAACCAAGATGGATCACTATGTAAGAAGCTTGATTTAGAACATTAATCAGTGGAGAGTCTTCATGAAGTTGAATAAATCCCATAGTAGTTATGTTGAAGAAGTTCTTCCACTTTCTAATCAGGATATCCATGTTTAGTCTGTTTGGAGATATGGCAAGTTCTTCAAGCTTCTAATCAAACCAGGATGAATCACTATGTGAGAAGCTTTATTGGGAACCACTAATTAGTGGAGAGTCTCCATGAAGTTAAATAAATCTCATAGGTGTTATGTTGAAGAAGTTATTCCACTTTCTTATCAGGATATCCATGTTTTGTCTGTTTGGACATATGGCAAGTTCTTCAATCTTCTAATCAAACCAGGATGAATCACTATGTAAGAAGCTTCATTTAGAACTATTAATCATTGGAGAGTCTCCATGAAGTTGAATAAATCTCATATGAGTTATTTTGAAGAAGTTATTTTACTTTCTAACTAGGATATCCATTTTTAGCTTGTTTGGACATATGGCAAGTTCTTCAAGCTTCTAATAAAACCAGGATGAATCACTATGTGAGAAGCTTAATTGGGAACCACTAATTAGTGGTGAGTCTCCATGAAGTTAAATAAATCTCATAGGAGTTATGTTGAATAAGTTTTTCCACTTTCTAACAAGGATATCCATGTTTAGCTTGTTTGGACATATGGCAAGTTCTTCAAGCTTCTAATCAAACCAGAATGAATCACTATGTAAGAATATTGATTTGGAACCATTAATCAAAGGAGAGTCTCCATGAAATTGAATAAATCCCATAGGAGTTATGTTAAAGAAATTATTCCACTTTCTAATAAGGATATCCATGTTTAGCATGTTTGGACATATGACAAGTTCTTCAAGCTTCTAATCAAACTAGGATGAATCACTATGTAAGAAGCTTGATTTGGAACCATTAATCAGTGGAGAGTCTCCATGAAGATGAATAAATCCCATATGAGTTATGTTGAAGAATTTATTCTACTTTCTAATCAGGATATCCATGTTTAGCCTGTTTGGACATATGGAAGATTCTTCAAGATTCTAATCAAACCAGGATGAATCAATATGTAAGAAGATTGATTTGGAACCATTAATCAGTGGAGAGTCTTTCATGAAGTTAATTTAATTTCATTGTAGTTATGTTGAAGAAGTTATTCTACTTTCTAATCAGGATATCCATGTTTAGCCTGTTTGGACATATGGCAAGTTCGTCAAGCTTCTAATCAAACAAGGATGAATAACTATGTGAGAAGCTTAATTGGGAAACACTAATCAGTGGAGAGTCTCCATGAAGTTAAATAAATCTCATAGGAGTTATGTTGAAGAAGTTATTCAACTTTCTGATCAGGATATCCATGTTTAGTCTGTTTGGACATATGGCAAGTTCTTCAATCTTCTAATCAAACCAGGATAAATCACTATGTCAGAAGATTGATATGGAACCATTAATCAGTGGAGAGTCTTTCATAAAGTTGAACTAAATCTCATAGGAGTTATGTTGAAGAAGTTATTCCACTTTCGAACAAAGATATTCATGTTTAGCCTGTTTGGACATATGGCAAGTTTTTCAAGCTTCTAATTAAACCAGGATGAATCACTATGTAAGAAGCTCGATTTGGAACTATTAGTCAGTTGAGAGTCTTTCATGAAGTTAAATAAACCTCATAGAACTTATGTTGAAGAAGTTATTCCACTTTCTAATAAGGATATCCATGTTTAGCCTGTTTGGACATATGACAAGTTCTTCAAGCTTCTAATCAAACAAGATGAATCACTATGTAAGAAGCTTGATTTAGAACCATCAATCAGTGGAGAGTCTCCATGAAGATGAATAAATCACATATGAGTTATGTTGAAGAATTTATTCTACTTTGTAATCAGGATATCCATGTTTAGCCTGTTTGGACATATGGAAATTTCTTCAAGATTATAATCAAACCAGGCTGAATGACTATGTGAGAAGCTTAATTAGGAACCACTAATCAGTAAAGAGTCTCCATGAAGTTAAATAAATCTCATAAGAGTTATGTTGAAGAAATTATTCCACTTTCTAATCAGGATATCCATGTTTAGCCTGTTTGGACATATGTCAATTTCTTCAAGATTCTAATCAAACCAGGATGAATCAATATGTAAGAAGCTTGATTTAGAACCATTAATCAGTGGAGAGTCTTTAATGAAGTTAATTTAATCTCATAGTAGTTATGTTGAAGAAGTTATTCTACTTTCTAATCAGGATATCCATGTTTAGCCTGTTTGGACATATGGCAAGTTCTTCAAGATTCTAATCAAACTAGGCTGAATGAATATGTGAGAAGCTTAATTGGGAACCACTAATCAGTGGAGAGTCTCCATGAAGTTAAATAAATCTCATAAGAGTTATGTTGAAGAAATTATTCCACTTTCTAATCAGGATATCCATGTTTAGTCTGTTTGGACATATGGCAAGTTCTTCAATCTTCTAATCAAACCAGGATGAATCACTATGTAAGAAGCTTCATTTAGAACTATTAATCAGTAGAGGGTCTCCATGATGTTGAATAAATCTCATAGGAGTTATGATGAATAAGGTATCCCACTTTGTAATCAATTGGTTCCAGCTTGTTATGTTTGGAAATATGACACTTTCTCAAAGATTCTAAATTATTGAGGATGAATGAAACACTAACCAGTGGAAAATTACTATGAGGTTGAAACAATCTCATATGAGTTATGATAAAGAAGTTTTCTCACTTTCTAATCAATTGATTCCAGCTTGTCATGTTTGGACATATGACACTTTCTTAAAGATTCTAATTAAATAAGGATGAATCAAGAAATCAGAAGTTCTATTTAGAAACAATAATCAGTGGAGAGTCAGTATGAAGTTAAATCAATCTCATAGAAGCAATGAGGAAAAAGTAATCCCACTTTCTATTGAATTGATTTCAGCTGGTCCTTTTTGGACATATGGCACATTCTTAAAGATCCTAACCAAACTAGGACAAATCAAGAAGTAAGAAGTTTTATTTGAAGAAAATAATTAGTGTAGAATCACTATGAAGTTGAATCAATCTCATTGGAGTTATGAGGAAAAAGTTTTCCCACTTTTTAATCTGTTGATTCCAGCTTGTCATGTTTGGTCATATGGCACTTTCTTAAAGATTCTAATCAGATCATGATGATACAAGATGTAACAAGTTTGATTTTGAAACACTAATTAGTGGATAATCACTATGAAGTTAAATCAATCTCATAGGAGTAGTAATGAATAAGTTATCCCACTTTCTAATAAATTGATTCAGCTTGTCCTGTTTAGACATATGGCACTTTCTTAAAGATTCTAATCAAACCAGGATGAATCAAGTATAATAAGTTTGATTTGGAAAAACTAATTAGTGGAGAATCATCATAAAGTTGAATCAATCTCATAGGAGTTATGAGGAAGAAGTTATCCCACTTTCCTAAATAATTGATTCCAAATTGTCCTATTTGGACATATGGCACTTTCTTAAAGATTTTAATCAAACCATGATATATCAAGAAGTAAGAAGCTTGATTTGGAAACACTAATAAGTGGATAATCACTATGAAGTTGAATCAATCTCATAGGAGTAATGATGATGATGATATCCCACTTTCTATTCAATTGATTCCAGCTTGTCTTGTTTGGACATATGACACTTCTTAAATGTTCTAATCAAACCAAAATGAATCAATAAGTAAGAATCTTGATTTCAAAACATAAATCTTGGATAATCACTATGAAGTTGAATAAATCTCATAGGAGTTTTGATGAAGAAGTTATCCCATTTTCTAATCAATTGATTCCAACATGTTATGTTTGAAAATATGACACTTTCTTAAAGATTCTAATCAAACAAGGATGAATCAAGAAGTAAAAAACTTGATTTTGAAACATTAAAAAGTGGAGAATCACTATGAAGTTGAATCAATCTCATAGGAGTTATGATGAAGAAATTATCCCACTTTCTAGTCAACTGACTCCAGCTTGTCCTGTTTGGACATATGGCACTTTCTTAAAGATTCTAATCAAACCAATATAAATAAAGAAGTAAGAAGTTTTATTTCGAAACACTAATCAGTGGAGAATTACTATGAAGTTGAATTAATCTCATAGGAGTTATGATGAAGAAGTTATTCTACTTTCTAATCAATTGATTTCAGCTTGTCATGTTTGGACATATGGCACTTTCTTAATGATTATAATCCAACCAGGATGAATCAAGTTGTAAGAAGCTTGACTTTGAAACAATAATCAGGGGAGAATCACTATGACCTTGAAACAATCTCATATGAGTTATGATAAAGAAGTTATCCCACTTTCTAATCAATTGATTCCAGCTTGTCTTGTTTGGACATATGGCACTTTCTTAAAGATTCTAATCAAATAAGGATGAATCAAGAAATAAGAAGTATTATTTACAAACACTAATAAGTGGAGAGTCAGTATGAAGTTACATCAATCTCATAGGAGTTATGAGGAAGAAGTAATCCCACTTTCTATTGAATTGATTCCAGCTTGTCCTTTTTGGACATATGACACTTTCTTAAAGGTCCTAACCAAACGAGGATAAATTAAGAAGTAAGAAGTTTGATTTGCAGAATATAATTAGTGGAGAATCACTATGAAGTTGAATCAATCTTATTGGAGTTATGAGGAAAAAGTTATCCCACTTTCTAATCTGTTGATTCCAGCTTGTCATGTTTGGTCATATGGCACTTTCTTAAAGATTCTAATTAGATCATGATGATTCAAGGTGTAAGAAGTTTGATTTCGAAACACTAATCAGTGGATAATCACTATGAAGTTTAATCAATCTCATAAGAGTAGTGATGAAGAAGTTATCACACTTTCTAATAAATTGATTTCAGCTTGTCATATTTGGACATATGACACTTTCTTAAAGATTCTAATCAAACCAGGATGAATCAAGAAGTAATAAGGTTGATTTTGAAACATTAAGCAGTGGAGAATCACTATGAAGTTGAATCAGTCTCATAGTAGTTATGATGAAGAAGTTATCCAACTTTTGAATCAATTGATTCCAGCTTGTTCTGGTTGGACATATGCATTTTCTTAAATATTCTAATCAAACCAGAATGAATCAAGAAGTAAGAAGTTTTATTTCGAAAACTAATTAGTGGACAATCACTATAAAGTTAAATCAATCTCATAGGAGTTTTGAGGAAGAAGTTATCACACTTCCTAATTAATTGATTCCAGATTGTCCTATTTTGATATATAACACTTTCTTAAAGATTTTAATAAAACCAGGATAAATCAAGAAGTCAGAAGATTGATTTGGAAACACTAATCAGTGGATAATCACTATGAAGTTGAATCAATCTCATAGGAGTAATGATGATGAAGCTATCCCACTTTCTATTCAATTGATTCCAGCTTGTCCTGTTTGGACATATGACACTTTCTTAAATTTTCTAATCAAACCAAAATGAATCAAGAAGTAAGAATCTTGACTTCGAAACATTAATCAGTGGATAGTCACTATGAAGTTGAATCAATCTCATAGGAGTTTTGATGAAGAAGTTATTTCACTTTCTAATCAATTGATTTCAGCTTGTCATGTTTGGACATTTGACACTTTTTTAAAGATCATAATCAAACAAGGATGAATCAAGAAGTAAGAAGTTTTCTTTAGAAACAATAATCAGTGGAGAATCAGTATGAAGTTGAATCAATCTCATAGGAGTTATGAGGAAGAAGTTTGTAACACCCGTCTCCTCCTCTCTCGAGAACGGCGTGTTACTTCCGGTAAAATATCAAATTAAACCGAGTTATTTAAAGTCAAATAAAATATTTAAACATTTAATAAAATAAAAGTAAGTGAAATCATTTTTAAATTTAATAACCAAAATAAACCGTAACGAAAGCTTGTATAAAACAATAACTAAAACCGTAATAGAACACGATGATCTCAAAGACAACGAACCGTCTCGATATTCAACTACTCATCATACTCACCCGCGAGAGAAAAAAGAGGGGTGAGTAAAAGGGGAGTCACTCAATGAGGTATGGGATGCTAAACATGCAAACCACTGACAAAGTAAAATAGAACTCCCAATATGGAAGTTTAGCTCTAAAACATGATCAAACATGACGCCTAATGCGTCTCACAAAAAAACCAATGCGATGATAGTGCATAGCTAGCTCAGACGTCTCTGGCCCCCGCAATCTCCACATAGTCCCTATATTTATAACTATATACATATACATATATATATATATATATCACCATTTAACATCATTCAATTGAATCAAATAGTTGAATCATCTAGACCCCTAATTCCGGCTTATAATGAATATACTAACTATCAAGCAAGACTCGATTCACGCAGACAGAACATTCTTCAAAATCTAAACTACCATAGAAAGAATCCTACACTAGTACGGGATTTACGGAATAGACCCTCACCTTATTCAAGACCGGAGATGGATCGGAAAACAAACAAACATGACTTGATTATCAAGAAACCAAAGGTTTCACCTTGGATCATGCAAGCGATGGGTTCGCCAACTTCATTGGATATTTAACACGATCCAAAGCAGCTTAAGGACATCACCATAACAAGATTAAATAAATACAAATAATTAGCTTTCGGTTTTACTAATAAGAGACGTTGCTTGCAGCAAAAGAAACTACTACAAAATGCAATAACCTGTTAGAAATATTTTCATAAGGAATAAAATATTTCTAACCCATTATGTTGTCTTATGGTTAACATATTATTGTTGAGTTGTTAAACTCTAAAGAAACTTGGTAAACCAATAAAAATGGTCTAAAAGAAGAGTTAAGCTTCTAATGATGATGATTAACTAATGGACAAGTGATTTCTTCTAGAAGTTTTCTCATTAGATGACTCATGAAACATGTGTCATTGTAGGAAAGCATATAAAGTAAATTCAATGCATCAAAGGAGAACAAGTTCATTGTATGAATGAATGATTCTAGAAGACTAAACACTTGTCATTATTTAACCATGATGGATGGTTGAGATTAAAGAAGAAACTTGCCAATGAAGTTATCAAAACTTGGTGAGAAAGCTTTTGGTCTCTCTCCCCACCTATAAATAGTGATCTTTGGACACTCACAAAGCCACATCAAGAAAATATCTACAACACATAAAGAAGGTTTAGGCAAGGTGAGAGAAGGCACAAAGATCTTGAGAGAGAAAGTTCAAAGTTCTTGTGAAAATCAAGAACTCATCTTCAATATCAAAACCACTCAAAAAGATTTCCGCAACAATGAATGGAGGTATTCCGATAACCTTTCTTATAGTTCTATTAAGTGACTAGTGTAGATGTTAAGTATCTTAGGGTCATGTAAAATTATATCTTACATGTGGTATCATAGCTAATGGTTATAAACATCTAGACTAATCCGGAAAGTATAATAGATTTATGTTTTAGAGAATGAAAGTAGATCGATTCTTAGGTATTAAAATTTTTATCTAAATTAATGTTTAAGTTTTTATAAATAAAACCAATGAGAGTTTTCAGAAATCTTGAATAATACATTATATGTATGTATTCTATTTCGATCTCTAAAATAAGAAATAATTGATGCACAATTTTTTTCTATACATAAATCGTATGGAAATAAAATTAAGTAATTTGTGCATGAGTTTTATAAAACAATATTTCATATTAAGAGCAAAATTAGAGTTAAAGATATCACCACAGTGACTTTACTCTAAAATAATTTGCGAAATGAAATTATTGTTCAAATAAGTATTTGATATTTTGAGTAATAATTAGTTACCCACAGGTAGACTATATACTAAATGTATGATCAAATAACTTATAGAGTATTTGTATTGTGTAGACTAAATATATCCATATATAATTTGTCTGAGTAATTCGATACATCACTCATAAATAGTTTTGAATTCTATGATTATTAATGAAATATGGTTGTTACCCACAGGAGCTCCATGATTTCTTATCATATGTTTTCAATAATTGTATAAATGTGTTGATTAATGTTTTGAAGTCTAAATTAAATCTTGTGTATCTCAAAAACTGCAGCTTGTTTTCCTGCTAATTTGTCATCCATGGTCTCGTCTGTTCCAATTCTTACTGGAACCAACTTCTCAGAATGCAAAGAGAAAGTTGAGTTGACATTAGGAGTACTAGACTTGGATTTGACATTACGTGAGGACGAGCCAAATCAACTAACAGAGGAAAGTACTGAAGAAAAGAAAGAATTCTATAAGAATTGGGAAAAAGCAAACAGACTGAGCATTATGTTCTTAAGGATGACAATAGCTAGCAACATCAAATCTTCCCTTCCACCTGCAGATAAAGCGAAAGCTTATCTAACAGCTATAGAAGAACGGTTTAAGACTGCAGATAAATCCCTAGCAGGAAAACTTATGGTAGATCTTACAACCATAAAGTATGATGGCACAAGGTCTATGCATGAACATTCCATTGAAATGACCAATCTTGTGGCAAAGTTAAAGAATTTAGGAATGAGTGTGGACGATTCATTTCTTGTCCAGTTTATCCTAAATTCACTACCTCCTCAGTATGGACCATTCCAAATTAATTACAACGCCATAGATGAAAGATGGACGTCGAATGAATTGGCTAATAAATTGGTCCAAGAGGAGGCTAGGCTGGGTCACGAAGGTATTAAGGTTGCCCATTATATTCAATAAGTTGGACCTAAAGCTGGGAAAAGGCATCAAATGAGCCATAAGAGAGCACCGCCAGAATGATTCAAAATCAAGTGAATGAGAAGAAAAAGGCAAAGAAAGATGAAAGATGCCATTTTTGCAGAAAGATTGGACACTTTCAGAAAGATTGCCCTAAAAGAAAAGAATGGTTTGAAAAGAAAGGTAACCTTTTAGGTTTAGTAAGTTTTTTCAAATAAAATTTTACTAATGTTTCTTCTAGTACTTGGTGGATAGATAGTGGTGCTAATGTACATGTAACTAATTCCATGCAGGGATTCCTTATGATCCAGAACATAAACTCAAGGGAAAACTACTTACTTATGGGAAATCAAGACAAGGTGCCGGTTGAAGCAATTGGCACTTATCGTCTTATTATGGATAGTGGATTTTGTTTGGACTTATTTCAAACTCTTTATGTTCCATCTATTTCCCGTAATTTAGTTTTGTTAAGCAAACTTGATTTAGCTGGTTTTAAGTCGACTCAAGGAGATGGTTGTTTTAATTTCTTTCTGAACTCTATTCGTATTGGTTCAGCAATATTAGTTGATGGTCTATATAAGTTAATATTGGCTGATCAACCAATTAAAACACATCTCACCCTGCATGCTGAAGAAAAACTTAAGAATAAAACATGTACAAATGATTTATATTTCTTGTGGCATAAAAGGTTGGGACATATTTCCAATGAAAGAATGAAAAGGTTGGTAAAAGACGGAATCATTCCAAATCTTGATTTTACCAACTATAAAATGTGTATAGATTGCATTAAGGGAAAGCAAACTAAATACACTAAGAAAGGAGACACAAGAAGTACATAGCTTCATAATCGAAGGTCAGGAAGACATGGTCTGCAAACTAAAGAAATCAATTTATGGACTGAAACAAGCTTCGAGGCATTGTTATCTCAAATTTGATGAAACCATTACGAAATTTGGTTTCAAAGAGAATATTGTTGATCCATGTATATACCTCAAGATCAGTGGGAGTAAGTTCATATTTTTGGTTATGTATGTTGATGATATCTTATTGGCCAGCAGTGATCTTGGTCTATTAAATGAGACCAAGAATTATCTCTCTAAAAACTTTGCAATGAAAGATATGGACGAGGCAACTTATGTGATTGGGATTGAAATTTTCCGTGATAGATCACTTGGAATTTTAGGGTTGTCTCAAAAAGCATATATTGACAAAGTTCTTGAGAGATATGGCATGATATCGTGTTCTTCTAGTATTGTTCCTATGCAAAAAAGGTGATAAGCTTGATCTTAAGCAATGTCCGCAGAATGAAATGGAACGTAAGGAAATGGAAAAATATCCTTATGCCTCTCTTGTGGGAAGTTTGATGTATGCACAAGTCTGCACAAGACCTGATATTAGTCATGCAGTGGGAATGCTAGGAAGATTTCAGAGTAACCCAGGACTCGCTCATTGGAAAGCTGCAAAGAAAGTTTTGAGATACCTAAAAGGAACAAGAAATTACATGCTCACATATAAGAAATCAACACACCCACAGGTGGTTGGATTTTCCGACTCAGATTTGGGTGGATGTCAGAATACAAGTCATTGTACTCTTGGTTATGTGTACCTCCTTAGTGGAGGTGCCATCTAATGGAAAAGCAAAAGTCAGAATTGATCTACACATCCACTATGGAGGCTGAGTATGTGGCATGCTACGAGGCTTCTATTCAAGGAATATGGCTGCGGAATTTCGTCTCAGAGTTTAAGGCTTTAAACTTTATTGAGAAGCCTTTAACTCTTTATTGTGACAATCAAGCTGCAATATTCTTCTCAAAGCATGATAGGATATCTAAAGGATCCAAGCATATGGACTTAAAGTATCTATCACTGAAGCAAGATGTCAAAAGAGAAAAGTTTGTCATTGAACACATAGGTACTGAACTTATGGTCGCAGACATATTTACGAAAGCTTTACCTCCAAAGACATTCATGAAGCATGCTGAAAGTACGGGTCTAGAGGATATAAGTGATTAAAGTTGTTTGTTTATGTTTCGCCTATTTTGACAATAAGAGCTCTTAATGTCTTTTGCACCTTTTGTATTCTGTTTCCAAAGTGTGTACACATTATCGTTATTGGATTAATGATAACAGAATAAGTCTTCTAATAAGACATAAAAAGGACCCTTATGATAATTCCTACTTATGGTCTAACTTTGATAGTAAAAATTGATGTAGTAGTGCATGGAAGGAATCGTGTTGCAAAATAATATATGCCCGCCATGACTCTCATTGATTATTAGATTAGCTAAGACAATTATGATGACCAAATAAAAGTAAAGTTTAACAAATAATGCCGGTCTTATGATTCTTAATAGTTAAGTTAATAAGTTATCCCAACGACAAAGTGGAAGAATGTTAGAAATATTTTCATAAGGAATAAAATATTTCTAACCCATTATGTTGTCTTATGGTTAACATATTATTATTGAGTTGTTAAACTCTAAAGAAACTTGGTAACCAATAAAAATGGTCTAAAAGAAGAGTTAAGCTTCTAATGATGATGATTAACTAATGGACAAGTGATTTCTTCTAGAAGTTTTCTCATTAGATGACTCATAAAACATGTGTCATTGTAGGAAAGCATATGAAGTAGATTCAATGCATCAAAGGAGAACAAGTTCATTTTATGAATGAATGATTCTAGAAGACTAAACACTTGTCATTATTTAACCATGATGGATGGTTGAGATTAAAGAAGAAACTTGCCAATGAAGTTATCAAAACTTGGTGAGAAAGCTTTTGGTCTTTCTCCCCACCTATAAATAGTGGTCTTTGGACCATCACAAAGCCACATCAAGAAAATATCTACAACACATAAAGAAGGTTTAGGCAAGGTGAGAGAAGGCACAAAGATCTTGGGAGAGAAAGTTCAAAGTTCTTGTGAAAATCAAGAACTCATCTTCAACATCAAAACCGCTCAAGAAGATTTCCGCAACAATGAATGGAGGTGTTCCGATAACCTTTCTTATAGTTCTATTAAGTGACTAGTGTAGATGTTAAAGATCTTAGGGTCATGTAAAATTATATCTTACATAACCTTCTTGGAAAAGCTAAAGCTCCACGGACCCACATCCCTGGTGACAAGAGTAGTTCCTCCGGTGACGTTCTACTCACGGCTGTACAGCTCCATCTCCGGTGGTGGTTAGGAACATGGCGGCTCCGGTTTCTTAACTCATCTCCACCTCTCGGTTCCACTACACAACAACAAGAGCATCGATGGCTCCATGGACATCAGCAACGGTGGATCCGGTGGTGATTGGTGAAGGACAAGCTTCCGGTGGTGGCTAGCAATGGTGGTCCTCCAGCGACAATGGCTCCTCTCTAGTTACAGTGGCCAGTGGTTAGAGAAGATGGTGAATGCGTCACGTCTTCTCCGATACACATAGCACACAGGTGGCAAATGATAGAGATGAGGAACAAGGTGATGAAGCTGGTGGTGGTGAACGGCAAGGCTGAAGACTTCTTTCAGCTTTTCACTTTGACGGCTAGGTTTAGTGAAGGTGGAAATATATATGCTTGCACACACATACACAATTAAAAAAACGAGAGGCTTTGGTTTAATGATTGCTTTGGAATAATAATTAGTAGAAATAAAACCAAACTGGTTTATTGGAACCGGGTCGTTACAAAGTTATCCCACTTTCTAGTACATTTATTCCAGATTGTCATGTTTGGACATATGGCACTTTCTTAAAGATTCTAATAAAATCCGGATGAATCAAGAAGTAAGAAGCTTGATTTCGAAACACAAATCAGTGGAGAATTACTACGAAGTTGAATCAATCTTATAGGAGTTATGATGAAAATGTTATCCCACTTTCTAATCAATTGATTGCAGCTTGTCTTTTTTAGACATATGGCATTTTCTTAAAGATTATAATCAAGAAGTAAGAAGCTTGGTTTCAAAACATTAAGGAGTGGAGAATCACTATGAAGTTGAATCAATCTCATAGGAGTTATGATGAATAAGTTATCCCACTTTGTAATGCATTGGGTCCAGCTTGTTATTGTAACACCCGTATTTTCTAAAATAATATAATAAATAACAACTCTGAATCTCCATTTATTAATCCTCATAAATCATCTCCAAACACCATGAATCTCATAAATAGTAATAAATCTCGTAATGAAATAAATCCGATAAAAACATAAAACCGAAAGTCTGCAAAAGAAATGAATAAAACTCCTAAAAGCACCAATCCGATAGCAATCACTCCTGCTCGTCGGTCTCACCTGAAAGGGGGAAAGAAGGAGGGGTGAGTAACAGGGGAGTCACTCAGTGAGGTATGGGATGTTAAACCGCAAACCACTGACTTAGTACATAGCACTACAACTATGTAAGCCTAGCTCTAGCATGAAACAAGCACGGTGTCTACACCACAAAGAACAATCCATATACATCTAGTCCAACTAACACCCATGCGCTCATAGTACACAGCTACTCCCTGCACCACGCATTTCCTCATAAGGATATATATAGATACCCGCTGCGTCGATAGTACAGTATGTCTCTGTACCCCCGCACTCAACCACCCGCTGCGTCGATAGTACAAACATCTTTGTACCCCCGCACTCAAATCCCGCTGCGTCGCTAGTACAAACGTCTCTGTACCCCCGCACTCAATCACCCGCTGCGTCGATAGTACAAACGTTGCTGTACCCAGCACTCAGAACCCGCTGCGTCGCTAGCTCAGACATCTCTGAACCCCCGCACTCGCACATAGTCCCTAATATATATCTATGTATATATATATATATATATATAACAATACTCAGCATCAATTAATTCATACAATAGTTGAATCCTCTATTATCCTATTTCCGGTTTAACAATCAATAAAAATAATAAACAAGACTCGCAAGCAGACTCAATTCACAAAGACAGATCATGTTTCAAAACTAGACAATTCATAATGGCAGTACTAAACTAGTTCGGGATTTAACGGAGTAACCCAGCTTGTCATTCCAACTTGTCATGTTTGGACATTTGGCAATTTCTTAAAGATTCTAATCAGACAAGGATGAATCAAGAAGTAAAAAGTTTTATTTAGAAACACTAATCAATGGAGAATCAGTATGAAGTTGAATCAATCTCATACGAGTTATGAGGAAGAATTATCCCACTTTCTAATACATTGATTCCATCTTGTCATGTTTGGACAGATGGCACTTTCTTAAAGATTCTAATCAAACTAGGATGAATCAAGAAGTAAGAAGCTTGATTTCGAAGCACTAATCAGTGGAGAATTACTATGAAGTTGAATCAATCTTATAGGAGTTATGAAGAAAAAGTTATCCTACTTTCTAATCAATTGATTCCAGCTTGTTTTGTTGGAACATATGGCACTTTCTTAAGTATTCTAATCAAACCAAAATGTATCAAGAAGTAAGAAGCTTGATTTCGAAACATTACAGTGGAATGACTATGAAGTTGATTCAATCTCATAGGAGTTATGATGAAGAAGTTATCCTACTTTCTAATCAATTGATTTCAGCTTGTAATGTTTGGACATATGACACTTTCTTAAATATTCTAATCAAACCAAAATGAATCAGGAAGTAAGAATCTTGATTTCGAGAAGTAAGAAGCTTGATTTGGAAAGATTAATCAGTTTATAATCACTATGAAGTTGAATCAATCTCATAGGAGTTATGATGAAGACGTTATCCCACTTTCTACTCAATTGATTCGAGTTTGTTATGTTTCAACATATAACACTTTCTCAAAGATTCTAATCAAACCAGGATGAATCAAGAAGTCAGAAGATTGATTTGGAAACACTAATAAGTGGATAATCACTGTGAAGTTGAATTAATCTCATAGGAGTTATGATGAAGAAGATATCCCACTTTCTAATCAGTTGATTTCAGCTTGTCATGTCTGGACATATGACACTCTCTCAAATATTCTAATAAAACCAAAATAAATCAAGAAGTAAGAATCTTCATTTCGAAACATTAATCAGTGGAAAATCACTTCGAAACTGAATCAATCTCATTCGAGTTATGATGAAAAAGTTATCCCACTTTCTAATCAATTAATTCCAGCTTGTTAGGTTTCGACATATGACACTTTCTTAAAGATTCTAATCAGATCATGATGAATCAAGATGTAAGAAGTTTGATTTCGAAACACTAATCAGTGGATAATCACTATGAAGTTAATTCAATCTCATAGAAGTAATGATGTCGAACTTATCCCACTTTCTAATAAATTGATTCTATGTTTGGACATATGGCACTTTCTTAAAGATTGTAATCAAACTAGGATGAATGAAGAAGTAATAAGGCTGATTTCGAAACATTAAGCAGTGGAGAATCACAATGAAGTTGAATGAATCTCATAGGAGTTATGAGGAAGAAGTTGAATGAATCAAGAAGTAAGAAGTTTGGTTTCGAAAACTAATTAGTGGAGAATCACTATAAAGTTGAATCAACCTCATAAGAGTTATGATGAAGAAGCTTTCCCATTTTCTAATCAATTGACTCTTGCTTGTCCTGTTTGGACATATGGCTATTTCCTAAAGATTCTAATCTAACCAGGATGAATCAACAGTAAGAAGCTTGATTTGGAAACACTAATCAGTGGATAATATCTATGAAGTTGAATCAATCTCATAGGAGTAATAATGATAAAGCTATCCTACTTTCTATTCAATTGATTCCAGCTTGTCCTGTTTGGACATATGACACTTGCTTAAATATTCTAATCAAACCAAAATGAATCAAGAAGTAAGAATCTTGATTTCAAAACATTAATTAGTGGAAAATCACTATGAAGTTGAATTAATCTCATGAGTTATGATGAAAAAGTCATCATATTTTCTAATCAATTGATTTTCAGTTTGGCATGTTTGGACATATGGCCCTTTCTTCAAGCTTCTAATGAAATCTGGATGAATCAAGAAGTAAGTAACTTGAATTGGAAAGGCTAATCAGTGGATAATCACTATGAAGTTGAATCAATCTCATTGGAGTTTTGATGAAGAAATTATCTAATTTTCTATTCAATTGATTCCAGCGTGTTATGTTTGAAAATATGGCTCTTTCTTAATGATTCTAATCAAATAAGGATGAATCAAGAAATCAGAAGTTTTATTTAGAAAAACTAATCAGT
The DNA here is from genome assembly GCA_012274485.2 of Sinapis alba. Lineage (NCBI taxonomy): Eukaryota > Viridiplantae > Streptophyta > Magnoliopsida > Brassicales > Brassicaceae > Sinapis > Sinapis alba. Next base: position 328,895 of record MU105709.1, on the reverse strand, counting down.
GGAGAGTCAGTATGAAGTTATATCAATCTCATAGGATTTATGAGGAAGAAGTAATCCCACTTTTTATTGAATTGATTCCAGCTTGTCCTTTTTGGACATATGACACTTTCTTAAAGATCCTAACCAAACCAAGATAAATTAAGAAGTAAGAAGTTTGATCTGAAGAATATAATTAATGGAGAATCACTAAGAAGTTGAATCAATCTCATTGGAGTTATGAGGAAAAACTTATCCCACTTTCTAATATGTTGATTCCAGCTTGTCATGTTTGGTCATATGGCACTTTCTTAAAGATTCTAATCAGATCATGATGATTCAAGGTGTAAGAAGTTTGATTTCGAAACCCTAATCAGTGGATAATCACTATGAAGTTTAATCAATCTCATAGGAGTAGTGATGAAGAAGTTATCCCACTTTCTAATAAATTGATTTCAGCTTGTCCTGTTTGGACATATGGCACTTTCTTAAAGATTCTAATCAAACCAGGATGAATCAAGAAGTACAAACTTGATTTCAAAACATTAAGCAGTGGAGAATCACTAGGAATTTGAATCAATCTCATAGTAGTTGTGATGAAGAAGTTATCCCACTTTTGAATCAATTGATTCCAGATTGTTCTGGTTGGACATATGCACTTTCTTAAATGTTCTAATCAAACCAGAATTAATCAAGAAGTAAGAAGTTTGATTTCGAAAAAGTAATTAGTGGACAATCACTATAATGTTAAATCAATCTCATAGGAGTTATGAAAAACAAGTTATCACACTTCCTAATTAATTGATTCCAGATTGTCCTATTTGGACATATGGCACTTTCTTAAAGGTTTTAATCAAACCAGGATAAATCAAGAAGTAAGAAACTTGATTTGGAAACATTAATCAGTGGATAATCACTATGAAGTTGAATCAATCTCATCGGAGTTTTGATGATGAAGCTATCCCACTTTCTATTCAATTGATTCCAGCTTGTCCTGTTTGGACATATGACACTTTCTTAAATATTCTAATCAAACCAAAATGAATCAAGAAGTAAGAATCTTGACTTCGAAACATTAATCAGTGGATAATCACTATGAAGTTGAATCAATCTCATAGGAGTTTTGATGAAGAAGTTATTCCACTTTCTAATCAATTAATTTCAACTTGTCATGTTTGGACATATGGCACTTTCTTCTAGCTTATAATAACACCTGGATGAATCAAGAAGGAAGAAGCTTGATTTGGAAAGACTAATACGTGGATTATCACTATGAAGTTGAATCAATCTCATATGATTTATGATAAAGAAGTTATCCCACTTTCTAATCAATTGATTACAACTTGTCATGTTTGGATATTTGGCACTTTCTTAAAGATCATAATCAAACAAGGATGAATCAAGAAGTAAGAAGTTTTATTTAGAAACACTAATCAGTGGACAATCAGTATGAAGTTGAATCAATCTCAAAGGACTTATGAGGAAGAAGTTTGTAACACCCGTCTCCTCCTCTCTTGAGAACGGCGTGTTACTTCCGGTAAAATATCAAATTAAATCGAGTTATTTAAAGTCAAATAAAATATTTAAACATTTAATAAAATAAACGTAAGTGAAATCATTTTTAAATTTAATAACCAAAATAAACCGTAACGAAAACTTGTATAATATAATAACTAAAACCGTAATAAAACACAAAGATCTCAAAGACAACGAACCGTCCAGATATTCGACTACTCATCATACTCACCTGCGAGGGAAAAAGAGGGGTGAGTAACAGGGGAGTCACTCAGTGAGGTATGGGATGCTAAACACGCAAACCACTGACAAAGTAAAATAGAACTCCCACTATGGAAGTTTAGCTCTAAAACATGATCAAACATGACGCCTAATGCGTCTCACAAAACAACCAATGCGATGATAGCGCATAGCTAGTCCATACACCCCGCATCATCCTCAAGTGGGTATACCGTATATAATTGCGCCCAGAAGTAGAAAAGTCCGTCTCTGCTTCCCCGCAATATCTACTCTGCGTCGATATGCAAACGTCTTTGCACCCCGCAATCTCTGCTTTGCGTCGATATGCAAATGTCTTTGCACCCCGCAATCTATGCTCTGCGTCGATATGCAAACGTCTTTGCAACCCACAATCTCTCAAACATCTGCATCGCTAGCTCAAACGTCTCTGGCCCCCGCAATCTCCACATAGTCTCTATATTTATAACTATATACATATATATATATATCGCCATTTAACATCATTCAATTAAATCAAATAGTTGAATCATCTAGACCCCTAATTCCGGTTTACAATGAATATACTAACTATCAAGCAAGACTCGGTTCACGCAAACGGAATATGCTTCAAAATCTAAACTACCATAGAAAGAATTCTACACTAGTACGGGATTTACGGAATAGACCCTCACCTTAGCCAAGACCGTAGATGGATCGGAAAACAAACAAGATGACTTGATTATCAAGAAACCAAAGGTTTCTTGATAACCATAACAAGAATAAATAAATACAAATAATTAGCTTTAGGTTTTACTAATAAGAAACGTTGATTGCAGCAAAAGAAACCACTACAAAATGCAATAACCTTCTTGGAAAAGCTAAAGCTCCACGGATCCACATCCCTGGTGACAAGAGTAGTTCCTCCGGTGACGTTCTACTCACGTCTGTACAGCTCCATGTCCAGTGGTGGTTAGGAACATGGCGGCTCCGGTTTCTTAACTCATCTCCACCTCTCAGTTCCGCTACACAACAACAAGAGCATCGATGGCTCCATGGACATCAGCAACGGTGGATCCGGTGGTGATTGGTGAAGGACAAGCTTCCGGTGGTGGCTAGCAATTGTGGTCCTCCAGAGACAATGGCTCCTCTCTAATGACAGTGGCCGGTGGTGAGAGAAGATGGTAAATGCGTCACGTCTTCTCCGATACACATAGCACACGGGTGGCAAATGATAGAGATGAGGAACAAGGTGATGAAGCTGGTGGTGGTGAACGGCAAGGCTGAAGACTTCTTTCAGCTTTTCACTTTGACGGATAGGTTTAGTGAAGGTGGAAATATATAGGCTTGCACACACATACACAATTAAAAAAAACACTAGAGGCTTTGGTTTAATGATTGGTTTGGAATAATAATTAGTAGAAATAAAACCAAACCGATTTATTGGAACCGGGTCGTTACAAAGTTATCCCAAATTCTAGTACATTTATTCCAGCTTGTCATGTTTGGACATATGGCACTTTCTTAAAGATTCTAAACAAGGATGAATCAAGAAGTAAGAAGCTTGATTTCGAAACACTAATCAGTGGAGAATTACATTGAAGTTGAATCAATCTTATAGGAGTTATGATGAAAATGTTATCCCACTTTCTAATCAATCGATTCCAGCTTGTCATGTTTAGACATATGGCACTTTCTTAAAGATTCTAATCAAACCAGGATGAATCAAGAAGTAAAAAGCTTGATTTCAAAACATTAAGGAGTGGAGAATCACTATGAAGTTGAATCAATCTCATAGGAGTTATGATGAAGAAGTTATCCCACTTTGTAATCAATTGGGTCCAGCTTGTTATGTTTGGAAATATGACACTTTCTTAAAGAATCTAAACTAACGAGGATGAATCAAGAAGTAAAAAAGCTGGATTTCGAAACATTAATAAGTGGAGAATCACTATGAAGTTGAATCAATCTCATAGGAGTTATGATAGAGAAATTATCCCACTTTCTTATCAATTGATTCCAGCCTGTCATGTTTGGACATATCTCACTTTCTTAAAGATTCTAATCAAACCAGGATGAATAAAGAAGTAATAAGCCTTCTTTCAAAACACTAACCAATGGAGAATCACTATGAGGTTGAAACAATCTCATATGAGTTATGATGAAGTAGTTATCCTACTTTCTATTCAATTGATTCCAACTTGTCATGTCTGGACATATGGCACTTTCTTAAAGATTCTAATCAAACCTGGATGAATCAAAAAGTAAGTAACTTGATTTGGAAAAACTAATCAGTGGATAATCAATATGAAGTAGAATCAATCTCATAGGAGTTTTGATAAAGAAGTTATCCCACTTTCTAATCAAATTATTTCAGCGTGTTATGTTTGGAAATTTTGCACTTGCTTAAAGATTATAATCAAATGAGGATGAATCAGGAAGTAAAAACCTTGATTTTGAAACATTAATAAGTGGAGAATCACTATGAAGTTTAATCAATCTCATAGGGGTTATGATGGAGAAATTATCCCACAATCTAATAAATTGATTCTAGCTTGTCATGTTTGGACATATGGCACTTTCTTAAAGATTCTAATCAAACCAGGTTGAATCAAGAAGTAAGAAGCTTGATTTTGAAATACCAATCAGTGGAGAATTACTATGAAGTTGAATCAATCTCATCGGAATTATGATGAAAATGTTATCCCACTTTGTAATCAATTGATTCCCACTTGTCATGTGGGAACATATGGCACTTTCTTAAATATTCTAATCTACTCCAAATGAATAAAGAAGTAAGAATCTTGATTTCAAAATATTAATCTTTAGAGAATCACTATGAAGTTGAATCAATCTCATGTTTGGACACATAGCATTTTCTTCAAGATTCTAATCAAACCAAGATGAATCAATATGTAAAAAGCTTGATTTGGAACCATTAATCAGTGGAGAGTCTTTCATGAAGTTAATTTAATCTCATAGTAGTTATGTTGAAGAAGTTTTTCTACTTTCTAATCAGGATATCCATGTTTAGCCTGTTTGGACATATGGCAAGTTCTTCAAGCTTCTAATCAAACAAGGATGAATCACTATGTAAGAAGCTTGATTTGGAACCATTAATCAGTGGAGAGTCTCCATGAAGATGAATAAATCCCATATGAGTTATTTTGAAGAATTTATTCTACTTTCTAATCAGAATATCCATGTTTAGCTTGTTTGGACATATGGCAAGTTCTTCAAGATTCTAATTAAACCAGGCTGAATGAATATGTGAGAAGCTTAATTGGGAACCACTAATCAGTGGAGAGTCAACATGAAGTTAAATAAATCTCATAAGAGTTATGTTGAAGAAATTAATCTATTTTCTAATCAGGTTATCCATGTTTAGTCTGTTTGGACATATGACAAGTTCTTCAATCTTCTAATCAAACCAGGATGAATCACTATGTAAGAAGCTTCATTTAGAACTATTAGGAGTTGCAAAAATCTCATAGGAGTTATGATGAAGACGTTATCCTACTTTATAATCAATTGGCTCCAGCTTGTTATGTTTGGAAATATGGCACTTTCTTAAAGATTTTGAATTAACGAGGATGAATCAAGAAGTAAAAAGCTTGATTTCAAAACATTAATAAGTGGAGAATGACTATGAAGTTGAATCATCTCATAGGAGTTATGATAAATAAATTATTCCACTTTCTTATTAATTGATTCCAGCTTTTCCTGTTTGGACATATATCATTTTCTTAATGTCTCTAATCAAACCAGGATGAATCAAGAACTAATAAGCCTTTTTTCGAAACACTATCCAGTGGAAAATTACTATGAGGTTGAAACAATCTCATATGAGTTATAATAAAGAAGTTATCTCACTTTCTAATCAATTGATTCCAGCTTGTCCTGTTTGGACATATGACACTTTCTTAAAGATTTTAATCAAGTAAAGATGAATAAAGAAATCAGAAGTTCTATTTAGAAACACTAATCAGTGGAGAGTCAGTATGAAGTTAAATCAATCTCATAGAAGCTATGAGGAAGAAGGAATCCCATTTTCTATTGAATTGATTCCAGCTTGTCCTTTTTGGACATATGACACTTTTCTTAAAGATCCTAACCAAACTAGGATAAATCAAGAAGTAAGAAGTTTTATTTGTAGAAAATAATTAGTGGAGAATTACTATGAAGTTGAATCAATCTCATTGGAGTTATGAGGAAAAAAATTTCCCACTTTCTATTCTGTTGATTCCAGCTTGTCATGTTTGGTCATATGGCACTTTCTTAAAGATTCTAATCAGATCATGATGATACAAGATGTAACAAGTTTGATTTCAAAACACTAAACAGTGGATAATCACTATGAAGTTAAATCAATCTCATAGGAGTAGTGATGAAGAAGTTATCCCACTTTCTAATAAATTAATTACAGCTTGTCCTGTTGAGACATATGGCACTTTCTTAAAGTTTCTAATCAAACCAGGCTGAATCAAGAATAATAAGTTTGATTTCAAAAAACTAATTAGTGGAGAATCATCATACAGTTGAATCAATCTCAAATCAATCTCAAAGGAGTTATGATGAAGAAGCTATCCCACTTTCTAATAAATTGATTCCAGGTTGTTATGTTTGGACATATGGTACTTTCTTAAAGATTCGAATCAAACGAGGATGAATCAAGAAGTAAAAAGCTTGATTTTGAAACATTAATCAATGGAGAATCACTATGAAGTTGAATCAATCTCATAGGAGTTATGATGAATAAGTTATTACACTTTCTAATCAATTGATTACAGCTTGTCCTATTTGTACATATGGCTCTTTCTTAAATATTTTAATCAAACTGGGATGACTCAAGAAGTAAGAAGCTTGATTTTGAAACATTAATTAGTGCAAAATCACTCTAAAGTTGAATCAATCTCATAGGACTTATGATGAAAAAGCTATCTTACTTTCTAATCAATTGATTCCAGATTGTCATGTTTTGACACATGGGTCTTTCTTAAAGATACTAATCAAACTATGATGAATCAAGAAGTAAGAAGCTTGATTAGAAAACACCAATCAGTGGATAATCACTATGAAGTTGAATCAATCTCATATGAGTTATGATGAAGAAAATATCCCACTTTCTAATCAATTGATTCCAGCTTGTCATGTTTGTACATATGGCCTTTCTTAAAGATTCTAATCAAACCAGGATGAATCAAGAAGTAAGAAGCTTGATTTGGAAACACTAATCAGTGGATAATCACTATGAAGTTGAATCAATATCATAGGAGTTATGATGAAGAAATTATCCAATTTTCTAATAAACTGATTCCAGCTTGTCCTGTTTGGACATATGGCACTTTCTTAAAGATTCTAATCAAACCGGGATGAATCAAAAAGTAAGAAGCTTGATTTAGAAACACTAATCAGTGGAGAATTACTATGAGGTTGAATCAATCTCATATGAATTATGATGAAGAAGTTATCCACTTTTTAATTAATTGATTCCGGCTTGTCCTGTTTAGAGATATGTCCCTTTCTTAAAGATTCTAATCAAAGCAGGATGAATCAAGAAGTAAGAAGCTTGCTTTCGAAACATTAATAAGTGGAGAATCATCATGAGGTTGAATCAACCTCATTGGAGTTATGAGGAAGAAGTTATCTCACTTTCAAATTAGTTAATTTTAGCTTGTCCTGTTTGGACATATGACACTTTCTTAAAGATTCTAATCAAAGCATGATGAATATAGAAGTAAGAAGCTTGATTGCGAAACACTAATCAGTGGAGAATAACTATGAGATTTAATCAATCCTATAGGTGTTATGATGAAGAATTATCCCACTTTTTAATCCATTGATTCCTGCTTGTTATGTTCCGACATATGTCATTTTCTTAAGATTCTAATCAAACCAAAATGAATCAAGAAGTAAGAAGCTTGATTTTGAAACATTAATTAGTGTAGAATCACTATGAAGTTGAATCAATCTCATAAGAGTTATCAGGAAGAAGTTATCCCACTTCCTAATCAATTGATTCCAGATTGTCATGTTTGTACATATTGCACTTTCTTAAGGATTCTAATCAAACCAGAATGAATCAAGAAGTAAGAACCTTGGTTTTGAAACAGTAATCAGTGCAGATTCACTATGAAGTTGAATCAATCTCATTGAAATTATGATGAAGAAGTAAGAAGTTTGTTCTGTTTGGACATATGGGTCTTTCTTAAAGATTCTAATCAAACCAAAATGAATCAAGAAGTAAGAATCTTGTTTTGGAAACACTAATCGGTGGATAATCACTATGAAGTTGAATAAATCTCATAGGTTTATGATGAAGAAGCTATCCCACTTTCTAGTCAATTGTATCCAGTTTGTCATGTTGGAACATATGTCACTTTCTTAAATATTCTAATCAAACTAAAATGAATCAAGAATTAAGAATCTTTATTTTAAAACATTAATCAGTGGAGAATTACTATGAAGTTGAATCAATCTCATAAGAGTTATGATGAATAAGTTATCCTACTTTCTAATCAATTGATTCTAGCTTTTCATGTTTCGACATATGGCACCATCTTAAAGCTTATAATCAAACCTGGATGAATCAAGAAGTAAGAAGCTTTATTTGGAAAGAATAATCGGTTGATAATCACTATGAAGTTGAATCAATCTCATAGGAGTTATGATGAAGAACTCATCCCACTTTCTAATCAATTTATTCAGCTTGTTATGTTTGGAAATATGACACTTTCTTAAAGATTCTAATCAAACGAGGACGAATCAAGAAGTAAAAAGCTTTTTTCCGAGACATTAATCAATGGAGAATCACTACGAAGTTAAAACAATCTCATAGGAGTTATGATGAAGAATTCATCCCACATTCTAATCAATTGATTTCAGCTTCTCATGTTTGGCCATATGGCTCTTTCTTAAATATTCTAGTCCAACCAGGATGAATCAAGAAGTAAGATACTTGATTCGGAAACACTAATCAGAGGATAATCACTATGAAGTTGAATCAATCTCATAGGAGTTATGAAGAAGAAGATATCCTACTTTTTAATCAATTGATTCTAGCTTGTCCTGTTTGGAAATATATGACACTTGTTTAACTATTTTAATCAAACGAAAATGAATCAAGAACTAAGAAGCTTGATTTTAACACATTAATCAGTGCAGAATCACTATGAAGTTGAACCAATCTCAAAGGAGTTATGATGAAGAAGCTATCCCACTTTCTAATCAATTGATTTCAGCTTGTCATGTTGGAACATATGGCACTTCTTTAAATATTCTAATCAAACAAAAATCAATCAAGAAGTAAGAAACTTGATTTTGAAACATTAACCAGTGGAGAATAACTATGAAGTTGAATCAATCTCATATAAGTTATGATGAAGAAGTTATCCTACTTTCTAATCAATTGATTACAGCTTGTCATGTTTGGACATATGGCACTTTCTTAAAGCTTCTAATCAAACCTGGATGAATCAAGAAGTAAGAAACTTGATTTGGAAAGACTTATCAGAGGATAATCACTATGATGTTAAATCAATATCATAGGAGTTTTGATGAAGAAGTTAACCCACTTTCTAATCAATTGATTCCAGCTTATTATGTTTGGAAACATGTTATTTTCTTAAAGATTCTAATAAAACGAGAATGAATCAAGAAGTAAAAAGCTTGATTTCGAAACATTAATAAGTTGACTCAATCTCATAGGAGTTATGATGAAGGAATTATTCCATTCTCTAATAAATTGATTCCAGCTTGTCGTATTTGAACATATGGCACTTTCTTAAAGATTCTAATCAAACCAGGATAATCAAGAAGTAAGAAGCTTGATTTCGAAATACTAACCAGTGGAGAATCACTATGAGGTTGAATCAATCTCATATGAGTTATGATGAAGAAGTTATCCCACTTTCTAATCAATTGATTTCAGCTTGTCATGTTTAGAGATATGACACTTTCTTAAGGATTCTATTCAAACCATGAAGAATCAAAAATTAAGAAGCTTGATTTCGAAACACAAATCAGTGGAGAATCACTATGAGGTTGAATAAAACTTATATGAGTTGTGATGAAGAAGTTATCCCACTTTCTAATCAATTGATTTCACCTTGTCATGTTTAGACATATGGCACTTTCTTAAAGATTCTAATCAAAAAAGGATGAATCAAGAAGTAAGAAGTTTTATTTAGAAACACTAATCAGGGGAGAGTCAGTATGAAGTTAAATCAATCTCATAGGAGTTATGAGGAAGAAGTAATCCCACTTTCTATTCATTTGATTCCAGCTTGTCCTTTTTGGACATATGGCATTTTCATAAAGATTCTCATCAGATGATGATGAATAAAGAAGTAAGAAGCTTGATTTCGAAACATTAATCAGTGGTGAATAACTATGAAGTTGAATAAATCTCATATGAGTTATGATGAAGAAGTTATTCTATTTTCTAATCAAGTGATTCCAGCTTGTCATGTTTGGACATATGACACTTTCTTAAAGCTTCTAATCAAACTTGGATGAATCAAGAATTAAGAAACTTGATTTGGAAAGACTAATCAGTGGATTATCACTATGAAGTGTAATCAATCTCATAGGAGTTTTGATGAAGAAGTTATCCCACTTTTAATCAATTGATTCCAGCTTGTCATGTTTGGACATTTGGAACTTTCTTAAAGACTCTAATAAAACAAGGATGAATCATGAAGTAAGAAGTTTTATTTAGAAACACTAATCAGTGGAGAATCTGCATGAAGTTGAATCAATCTGATAGGAGTTATGAAGAAGAAGTTATCCTATTTTCTAATCAATTGATTCCAGCTTGTCATGTTTGGACATATGGCACTTTCCTAAAGATTCTAATCAAACCAGGATTATTTAAGAAGTAAGAAGCTTTATTTCGAAACACTAATCAGTGGAGAAGTACTATGAAGTTGAATCAATCTTATAGGAGACATAATGAAAAATTTATCCCACTTTCTAATCAATTGATTCCAGCTTGTCTTGTTGGAACATATGTCACTTTCTTAAGTATTCTAAACAAACCAAAATGAATCAAGAAGTTACAAGCTTGATTTAGAAACATTAATCAGTATAGAATCATTATGAAGTTGAATCAATCTCATAGTAGTTACTAGTTACGATGAAGAAGTTATCCTACTTTCTAATCAATTGATTCCAGCTTTTCATGTTTCGACATTTGGTACCATCTTAAAGGCTATAATCAAACCTGGAAGAATCAAGAAGTAAGAAGATTGATTTGGAAAGATTAATCAGTTGATAATCACTATGAAGTTGAATCAATCTCATAGAAGTTATGATGAAGAAGCTATCCCACTTTCTAATCAATTGATTCCAGCTTGTTATGTTTGGACATATGGCACTTTCTTAAAAATTCGAATCAAACGAAGATGAATCAAGAAGTAAAAAGCTTGATTTCGAAACATTAATCAATAGAGAATCACTATGAAGTTGAATCAATCTTATAGGAGTTATGATGAATAAGTTATCCCACTTTCTAATCTATTGATTACAGCTTGTCCTGTTTGGACATATGGCTCTTTCTTAAATATTTTAATCAAACTAGGATGAATTAAGAAGTAAGAAGCTTGATTTAAAAACATTAATTAATGCAAAATCACTTTAAAATTGAATCAGTCTCATAAGAGTTATGATGAAAAAGTTATCCCACTTTCTAATCAATTGATTCCAGCTTGCCATGTTGGAACGTATGACACTTTCCTAAATGTTCTAATCAAAACAAAATGAATAAAGAATTAAGAAGATTGATTTCGAACATTAATATGTGGAGAATCACTATGAAGTTGAATTAATCTCATAGGAGTTATGATGAAGAAGTTATCCTACTTTCTAATCAATTGATTTCAACTTTTCATGTTTGGACATATGGGTATTTTCTTAAATCTTATAATAAAACCTGGATAAATCAAGAATGAAGAAGCTTGATTTGGAAAGACTAATCAATGGATAATCACTATGAAGTTAAATCAATCGCATAGGAGTTAGGATGAAGAAGCTATCCCACTTTCTAATCAATTGATTCCAGCTTGTTATGTTTGGACATATGGCACTTTCTTAAAGATTCTAATCCAACAAGGATGAATCAAGATATAAAATGTTGATTTTAAACACTAATCAATGGATAATCACAATGAAGTTGAATCAATCTCATAGGAGTTATGATGAAGAAGTTATCCCACATTCTAATCAATTGATTACAGCTTGTCATGTTCGGACATATGGCTCCTTCTTAAATATTCTTATCAAACCAGGATGAATAAAGAAGTACCAAGCTTGATTTGGAAAACCTAAACAGTGGATAATCTCTATGAAGTTAAATCAATCTCATAGGAGGTATGATGATGAAGTTATCACACTTTCTAATCAATTGATTCCAGCTTGTCCTGTTTAGACATATGGCACTTTCTGAAAGATTCTAGTCAAACCAGGATGAATAAAGAAGTAAGAAGCTTTATTTAGTAACACTAATCAGGGGAGAGTCAATATGAAGTTGAATCAATCTCATAGGAGTTATTAGGAAGCAATAATCACACATTCTAATCAATTGATTTAAGCTTGTCCTGTTTGGACATATGGATTTTCTTAAAGATTCCAATCAAGCCATGATGAATCACGAAGTAGGAAGCTTGATTTCTAAACATTAAGCAATTGAGTATCATGATGAAGTTGAATCAATCTCATAGGAGATATGATGAAGAAGTTATCCCACTTCTGGATCAAAAGATTCTAGCATGTGCTGGTTGGACATATGCACTTTCTTAAATACTCTAATCAAACTAGGACGAATCAAGAAGTAAAGAAGTTTGATTTTGAAATATCAATTAGTGGAAAATCACCATGAAGTTTAATCAATCTAATATGATGAAAAAGTTATCCCACTTTTGGATCAAAAGATTCCAGCATGTCCTGGTTGGAACGTATGGCACTTTCTTATATATTCTTATCAAACCAAAATCAATAAGGAATTAAGAATCTTGATTTCAAAACATTAATCTGTGGACAATCACTATGAAGTTGAATTAATCTCATAGGAGTTATGATGAAGAAGTTATTATACTTTCTAATCAATTGATTCCAGCTTTTCATCTTTGGACATATGGCTCTTTCTTAAATCTTATAATCAAACCTGGATAAAACAAGAGGTAAGAAGCTTGATTTGGAAAGACTATTCAGTGGATAATAACTATGAAGTTGAATCAATCTCATAGGAGTTAGGATGAAGAAGCTATCCCAGTTTCTAATCAATTGATTCCAACTTATTATGTTTGGACATATGGCACTTTCTTAAAGATTCTTATAAAATGGGGATGAATCAAGAAGTAAAAAGCTTGATTTCGAAACATTAATAAGTGGAGAATCACTATAAAGTTGAATCAATCTCATAGGAGTTATGATGAAGAAATTATCCCACATTCTAATCAATTGATTCCAGCTTCTTCTGTTTGGACATATGACTCTTTCTTAAAGATTCTAATCAATCCAGGATGAATCAAGAAGTAAGATGATTGATTTTGAAAGATTAATTAGTGGATAATAACTATGAATTGAATCAATCTTATCGGAGTTATGATGAAGAAGTTATCAAACTTTCTAATCAACTGATTCCAACTTCTTATGTTTGGACATATGACAATTTATTACAGATTCTAATCAAACAGGGATGAATCAAGAAGTAAAAAGCTTTGTTTTGAAACACTAATCAATGGAGAATCACTATGAAGTTGAATCAATCTCATAGGAGTTATGATGAAAAAGTTATCCCACTTTCTAATCAATTGATTCCAGCTTGCCATGTTGGAACGTATGACACTTTCCTAAATGTTCTAATCAAACCAAAATGAATTAAGAATTAAAAAGATTGATTTCGAACATTAATATGTGGAGAATCACTATGAAGTTGAATTAATCTCATAGGAGTTATGATGAAGAAGTTATCCTACTTTCTAATCAATTGATTTCAACTTTTCATGTTTGGACATATGGGTCTTTTCTTAAATCTTATAATAAAACCTGGATAAATCAAGAAGGAAGAAGCTTGATTTGGAAAGACTAATCAGTGGATAATCAATAAGAAGTTGAATCAATCTCATAGGAGTTAGGATGAAGAAGCTATCCCACTTTCTAATCAATTGATTCCAGCTTGTTATGTTTGGACATATGGCACTTTCTTAAAGATTCTAATCCAACAAGGATGAATCAAGATGTAAAATGTTGATTTTAAACACTAATCATTGGATAATCACAATGAAGTTGAATCAATGTCATAGGAGTTATGATGAAGAAGTTATCCCACATTCTAATCAATTGATTACAGCTTGTCCTGTTCGGACATATGGCTCCTTCTTAAAAATTCTTATCAAACCAGGATGAATAAAGAAGTACCAAGCTTGATTTGGAAAACCTAAACAGTGGATAATCTCTATGAAGTTGAATCAATCTCATAGGAGGTATGATGAAGAAGTTATCACACTTTCTAATCAATTGATTTCAGCTTGTCCTGTTTAGACATATGGCACTTTCTGAAAGATTCTAGTCAAACCAGGATGAATAAAGAATTAAGAAGCTTTATTTAGAAACACTAATCAGGGGAGAGTCAATATGAAGTTGAATCAATCTCATAGGAGTTATTAGGAAGCAGTAATCCCACTTTCTAATCAATTGATTTAAGCTTGTCCTGTTTGGACATATGGCATTTTCTTAAAGATTCTAATCAAGCCATGATGAATCACGAAGTAAGAAGCTTGATTTCTAAACATTAAACAATGGAGTATCATGATGAAGTTGAATCAATCTCATAGGAGATATGATGAAGAAGTTATCCCACTTTTGGATCAAAAGATTCTAGCATGTGCTGGTTGGACAAATGCACTTTCTTAAATACTCTAATCAAACTAGGATGAATCAAGAAGTAAAGAAGTTTGATTTTGAAACATCATTTAGTGCAGAATCACTATGAAGTTTAATCAATCTAATATGATGAAAAAGTTATCCCACTTTTGGATCAAAAGATTCCAGCATGTCCTGGTTGGAACGTATGGCACTTTCTTAAATATTCTTATCAAACAAAAATCAATAAGGAATTAAGAATCTTGATTTCAAAACATTAATCTGTGGAGAATCACTATGAAGTTGAATTAATCTCATAGGAGTTATGATGAAGAAGTTATTCTACTTTCTAATCAATTGATTCCAGCTTTTCATGTTTGGAGATATGGCTCTTTCTTAAATCTTATAATCAAACCTGGATAAATCAAGAAGTAAGAAGCTTGATTTGGAAAGACTATTCAGTGGATAATAACTATGAAGTTGAATCAATCTCATAGGAGTTATGATGAAGAAGCTATCCCACTTTCTAATCAATTGATTCCAACTTGTTATGTTTGGACATATGAAACTTTCTTAAAGATTTTAATCAAACGAGGATGAATCAAGAAGTAAAAAGTTGGTTTTAATAACTAGTCAATGGATAATCACTATGAAGTTGAATCAATCTCATAGAAGTTAAGATAAAGAAGTTATCCCATATTCTAATAATCAATTGATTCCAGCTTGTCATGTTTGAACATATGGCTCTTTCTTAAAGATTCTAATCAAACCAAGATGAATAAGGAAGTACAAAGCTTTGTTTGGAAAACCTAAACTGTGGATAATCACTATGAAATTGAATCAATCTCATAGGAGTTATGATGAAGAAGTTATTCCACTTTCTAATCAATTGATTCCAGCTTATCGTGTTTCGACATATGACTCTTTCTTAAAGATTCTAATCAAACTAGGATGAATAAAGAAATAATAAGCTTCATTTGGAAAACCTAAACAGTGGATAATCACTATGAAGTTGAATAGATCTCATAGGCGTTATGATGAAGAAGTTATCCCACTTTCTAATCAATTGATTCAAACTTGTCATGTTTGGACATATGACACTTTCTTAAAGATTCTAATCAAACCAGGATGAATCAAGAAGTAAGATGCTTGATTTGGAAACACTAATAAGTGGATAATCACTTAGAAGTTGAATCAATCTCATAGGAGTTATGATGAAGAAGCTATCTCACTTTCTAATCAATTGATTTAACCTTGTCATGTTTGGATATATGACACTTTCTTAAATATTCTAATCAAACCATGATAAATCAAAAATTAAATCGAAACACTTATGAGTGGAGAATCATAGGAGGTTAAATCAAACTTATAGGAGTTGTGATGAAGAAATTATCCTATTTTCTAATCAGTTGATTCCAGTTTGTCATGTTTGGACATATGGCACTTTCTTAAAGATTCTAATCAAACAAATATGAATCAAGAAGTAAGATTTTTTATTTAGTAACACTAATCAGGGGAGAGTCAGTATGAAGTTGAATCAATCTCATAGAACTGATGAGGAAGAAGTTATGCCCCTTTCTATTCAATTGATTCCATCTTGTCCTTTTTGGACATATGGCATTTTCTTAAAGATTCTAATCAGATCATGATGAATAAATAAGTAAGAAGCTTGATTTAAAAACACTAAGATGTTGATAATTACTTTGAAGTTGAATTAGTCTCATAGGAGTTATGATGAAAAAGTTACCTCACTTTCTAATCAATTGATTCCAGCTTGTCCTGTTGGAACATATGGCACTTTTTTAAATATTCTAATCAAACCAAAATGAATCAAGAAGTAAGAAGTTTGATTTCGAAACATTAATCTGTGGAGAATCACCATGAAGTTGAATCAATCTTATATGAGTTATGATGAAGAAGTTATCCTACTTTCTAATCAATTGATTCCTACTTTTCAAGTTTGGTCATATGGCACTTTCTTAAAGCTTATAAACAAACCTGGATGAATCAAGAAGTAAGAAGCTTGATTTGGAAAGACTAATCAGTGGATAATCACTATGAAGTTGAATCAATCGCATAGGAGTTATGATGAAGAAGTTATCCCACTTTCTAATCAATTGATTCCACCTTGTTATGTTTGGACATATGTCACTTTCTTAAATATTCTAATCAAACGAGGATGAATCAAGAAGTAAAAAGTTGATTTTAAACACTAATCAATGGAGAATCACTATGAAGTTGAATCAATCTCATAAGACTTATGATCAAGAAGTTATCCCACATTCTAATCAGTTGATTCCAGCTTGTCCTTTTTGGTCATGTGACATTTTCTTAAAGATTCTAATCAAACCAGGATGAATCAAAAAGTAAAAAGCTTGATTTCAAAACAGAACCAGTGGAGAATCACTATGAGGTTGAATCAGCCTGATATGAGTTATGATGGAGAAGTTATCCCACTTTCTAATAAATTGATTCTAGCTTGTCCTGTTTAGAAGTATGTCACTTTTATAAAGATTATAATCAAACCATGATGAATCAAAATTAAGAAGCTTGATTTGGAAACAATAATCAGTGGAGAATCACTGTGAGGTTGAATCAAACTTGTAGGAGTTGTGATGAAGAAGTTATCCTACTTTCTAATCAATTGATTTCAGCTTGTTCTGTTTGTCTAGAAAACAGTTCAACGAACTTGAGGATCTAGTCTCAAGGAGAGAGCAGCATGAAGTATCTGAAGACCACATTCTCTGCAAGATTTTCCCTTACTCTTTATGGGGATGCATTTAGCTCGTTCAGTCAACCGCATCCAGGATCTCTAACCTTCTGGGAGGAAATTGAAAGAGTCTTCTCCTACGAGTTTCTTGATGATGCTGTAGCAGCTCGAGAAATAGATATTAGTGATAAGTGGGACATGCTCGTTGAAAGTTGACAGCAGAAGAGGGACGAACTGAATACAAGACAGCTAGTCTACCCCAATTTGGCAAAAGGTGAAGAACATATGTATGCAGTAGATTTTCTGAGAGAATTGAGATATAAGACGTTGACCGAGGTCCATCGGTAGCTGTGTCGAACGATACCATCTCTGTGTTGATTGACACTCGTCGCGTATCATAACAGAAGGATATTGAAGAGTGCCAAAATCTTTTTGATGGAGACACTACCACGAGAACAAGAAAGTCTTGGGGAAATAAGTAGAAGAGTTGGAATAAGTGGAAAAGGACCAAGGGCGGTCCTCAGTTGTCATTTATTCTCCACTTCTCAGATGGTATCAGGAAATATAGAGTGTGCAGTAGATGCTTCTCATATCCATTTGCAAAGAATCGAGAACTCTTTATTGTTGAGATGATAGACAAAGGAGAAGAGTCTAAGGAGGCTTTTACAAGAAATCTTCTGAAGCTGAAGAGAGTAGATATTGAGACTTATTTTTGAGCAAGTTCACATTCTCGTGATCTCCATATGTCAAGTTAATGACTGAAAATAAGCGTTGAGTGGGTGGCAACCCACAATTAGGTAAGTTTAACTTTGGGAAAAATGTCATTTAAATCATCAACTTTCAAATTTGGTTGAAATAAAGCACTAATTTTCCGGTAAACCAAAAAAAAACACTTAACTTTTATTGGCAAGTCATTTTAATCATAAATTTCTGTTGATCATATCAATTTTAGGCATATTGTTAGTCAACAGTTATAGTTGACTAACCGTAGGCCTAAAATGGTTTTTAAAATTGATGTCTTTTTTGCACAAATATAAATCAACACTTTTTTCAAAATATTGAATTTTAAAATTGAAAATATATTTTTAATAACTATAAAAATAGTACTAAATTATAAAAATAAATAATTCAAACCAAAAATATAAAAGTTTTCATTTTTTCAAAGTAAAATTCTTATAACTTTCCTTTATATTCTAAACTAATTAGTTAACATAACACTAATTGAGTATTTAGTTATAAGATGAAGAACTTTTATAGTAATTTATAATTAATTTTTGTAACTATTTATATAATCTTATTTGAAATATGTTTTATAATTTTACCGTCAAAAAATTGTAAGTGAAATTATAATTCAACTTTTTATTCTCAAACAAAAATAGTTATCCAAAGCAAAACTTATATAATTTCTATAAATATGTTACAAGATTCGTTTTACATTTTAATGAAAATAAGTGTTACCAAAAACTTTTAAGATCCAAAACATTTCTACATCATAAGAATCATGAAGAATCTATATGCCATTGATTTTATTATTATGAGAATAAAAAAATATATTAATATTTTATAAAAAATAAAAAATAAAAAATTATGAACTATAATCCAATTATGACTATATGAATAGTTACCAAAGTGACATAATTATCTTAAATAACTGTAAAAGTTTTTTTTTATAATTATAACTATTTTAGAATATAAAATGATACTTATCTGATTTATAAAATATTAGAGTTATGAAATCATTTATTCTAAAATTTAATTTCTAATTTCTTTTAAAAAAATTGTTGATTTATATTTGTGCCAAAAAAACATCAACTTTAAAAGTTATTTTAGGCCTACGGTTAGTCAACTATAATTGTTGACTAACGATATGCCTAAAATCATATGGTCAACAAAAATTTATGATTAAAATGGCTTGTCAATAAAAGTTGAGTATTTTTTTTGGTTTACTAGAAAATTTATGTTTTATTTTAACCAAATTTGAAAGTTGATGATTTAAAAGACATTTTCCATTTAATACTGATTTTCATGTTTATTTATTTCAGGAAAAAGATAATGAACATTGTCGAATGACACTGTAGCAGTATTGACTGACACTATAGCAGCAGTAAACATCACTGTAGCAGAGAAACTGTTCATGAAAAAAAAGATCCGAGGAAGAAGAAATGATATACCAGGATCGATCGACCAACCCTGATCAGTATCGGTCGACACCACTTCAATCGAGCATCGGGCGACACCTGATCAGTGCCGATCGACGCTTATCACATGCAGCAGGTATAACTTGATTTTCTTGTTAAATTCTTACATTCCCATTTATTTTCCCACCTATCTCGGACTGTATAATACGGGGGACAATATTATTTAACTCTGAGGGATGTAGTTACTGATATTGTGTTTTCCTTTGAGTTTTATTTTGATATGTTTTTATTGAGTTTTATTGAGTCAAGAAGGGGATGATGAACTTTTTTAATTTTTACTTATTATCTAACCACTCTCTAGAATCATTCATTGAGGTTATTGGTTGCAGGGTGTACTGAATGGAAACGCCAAAGTTGATCCCCTGCCGGTAACATCCATGCTTGTTGAGAAAGTCTGAAGGAACCAAAGCTGACTTCCAACCTTAATCAACTTAACTTGCTTGTTTTGGGGCTTGGTATACACTATATCAGATTCCTCCTACAAGTCTGGAGGTAAAAGTCGGTGTGTCTCTAGTTCCCCTCTCTCTTCCCTTCAGTTTTAAAAGAATTTGAACAAGATTTGGTGGCTACAACCATTAAAGATTGATTCATAAGAATTCTAGAAAGAGATAAATGTTAAAAAGAGGGGAAAATGAACTGGTGGCTACATCCGTTAGAGTTTGATTCATGGAACCTGTCCAAATATCTCAAACAATTATAAAAATAAAATAACTTTTCAAAAAAAGGGAGATATTGACTGAAAGAAGTGAGAAGAGAGGGAGGAAAAAAAACTATATGAGGCTGCATGTTGGTCCAGATAGTTTTTTGAATAAGAGTCCATGTCTCCTTTAATCAATACTCCCAAGATTTAGCCTACACATTTACTGCATAAATGAGGTTAGTAGAGGAGTATGTAAGATGGAATCAGCTGAGCTGTGGGCTGGATGGTTTGGTTGCTAAGCCAAGGTTTAGTACATTGAAGTGCCTCTAAAGTTGGCAATGATCTTATGTGGCTTGCAACATGGCAGAGGTGAAGGTAGTAGTTTAAAAGTTTGTGTGAGTCCCTGCGATTTTAAACCTCTTTCACATGTTTATTCTATGTTTTGTTTGAGGGAAAGCAAAAGGATAAGTCTGGGGAGTTGATATACCATGGATTTTACCTCTTTTGATACCATGGTATAAGTCCTTTATAGAGTCTATTATATGTGTTTGGAGTCTGTGTTATAGTATTTTCAGGTTCAAGTGCGTTTTGGAGAACTTTGGAGATTCTAGAGCTTTTTGAGATATAGGACTGCACGGAAGTGTCAGAAGTTTAGCTATGGACGGAAGCCTTACCACGATGAGAATGAGCTCATCTACTCTCACAAGATATAACTTTGAGTTACTTTTCCAATGGCACCAGTTTGAGTTCCATCTGATGGTCAGGATTAAAGTTATGATCGTTTTACTGAAGTGTGGCATATCTGACCCACGAGAGGAAGCTGTCAAAGATATGAATGAGTGTTGGTCGACAGAAATACCTTGGTTTCAAACGACACTGATGCCAGAAGATGGGCCGACTTGATTGACCTTGGACGACTTGATACTTAGTTTTTATAGTTTTCTAAGCCATTGTTGATGTCTATGCTTTGTTCTATCATTTTACTTTAGGTTTTCTCTAAAGGTTGGAGAGAAGATCATTCTCCTTCATAAATTGAATAGAGCTCCATTGGTTCTATATATGATTTTTGTTCAGTTTATGATTTGTATTTCTGCTTTCATGTCTGAGTAGATCTCTTGTTAGATTCAGCAATTTCATGAACTTAATGTCAAACTGATAATCGATTAGGATTGCTAGGGTTGTCATAGATATCTGCACCAGTGTGGCTTGTAATACTAGGATCAAGAGTAGTTGGAATAACATGAGATTGTGACTAATTTCTTGAACCTAGAATCATATGACATCTGAGACGCACGAGAGTGCAATCAATTAACGAAACCCGAAATCTGGTTGCTTAGATACTAGGCGCAATAAAGAGTTGGTCTAGGAATTTAGTTGAATAATATCAATCTGAGTGTTAATGCATGTTTAAAAGATGTATTGATCGACACTCAATAAGCGTATCGGTCGATACTCATTATGTATTTACATACGAGAGTATGAATATAGGTTTAAGATTGTAGACTCACAGTGAGAGTTGGATATCTTACAATTGAATTCGAGTTCTAGAATTAAACCTATAAAACCCGTAGCGTCCTTGATTTGTGTTTTGAATCTCTTGACTGAAAAATTCCTAGATCTAGTGCTTTCTCATTATCGCTTACAATCGTTATATCTATTTATTTATTTGTTTACTGTTTGTATTATCCATCTAACTTAGTCTAAAACCAGTAGTCTATTGTGTGATATATCGAGTCTATGTGGATCAAACTTTTTATTTGAGAGAGTAGCTTGAAGGTTAATTTGAGCATATCATATTTGGTGTCATTGCTGGGGACTCATATCACCATTAGACTAGGTGTAGGATTTCGTCTAGGTTTTTCTTTTTAGTTTACTTACTTTTATTTTATTTTATTTTTACTTTTGGTGTTTCAGGTATATACAACAAGGTAGGATAAAAATGATAAGAGCCTTTTTGATATTTTAGAGCAGGAGCCTGCTGATTCACACGCGATCCATAAGTCTAAGAGGGCAGTACCGGACGACACCCTCCAAGCAACAACTGACAGCGTGGAAACCAAATATCAAGATACATTATCCAATGTCGATTGACCCCGTTCGTGGAAATACAGCGAAAGTTGAAGTGCTCGTACTTGAGGTTGATGAGAATGGGATTTTACGAGACGAAGAAGGTCACACTACCAACAGTACAAGACAATTGATTCATGCTCAGGGTGTTGTAATCCTTGATGTGATTGTTGTTGCCGAGATGAATGACTTTGAGTTGAGCTTTGAATAGTATGATGGAGTAGGACAGGAGCCCTTTCAGGGTCTTGCTCATGAAGATCCCATAAACCACTTCAACGAACTTGAGGATTTAGTCTCAAGGAGGGAGCAGCATGAAGTACCCAAAGACCACATTGTCTGCAATATTTTCCCCTATTCTCTTTCTGAGGATGCATTTACCTGGTTCAGTCACTTGCAGCCAGGATCTCTAACCTGGTGGAAGGACATTGAAAGAGCCTTCCTCTATGAGTTTCTTGATGATGTTGCAGTAGCTCGAGAAAGAGAGATTAATAATAAGTGGGACATGCTCTTTTAAGGTTGGCAGCAGAAGAGGGACGAACTGAATACAGGACAGCTGGTCAACCACAATTTGGCAAAAGGTGATGAACATCATGGATCTGGAGAGCTGGACGGAGCAGACAAAGCTGATATTGGTGACCCAACCTCAGAACCGATCGACATGACTCCTGTTGCGATCGACACCTCTTGAAATCTCTCAGAGATAGAGTTGTCGTCACGACATTGTTTGTTACAAAATCCTTACTTTCTTTTAATTTGTTTCTTACAAAATCCTTACTTTCTTTTAATTTGTTTGTTACAAAAGTTTTGCGTTCTTTTATGTCAAATCCTTTATCGTATAGGTTAATGGTTTTTTATTTTATGATATTTTATTCTAAATTAAAAAAAATAACTAAATTTTTTTATGTTATAGTTTCATGGTGTTTGATTTATTATTTACCTGATAATGACATAGAAACATGTTCTACACATAATGATTTTCAAAAAGTGCAGAAGCAAGAAAACTTAACAGATCTATCTGCAAAATAAATCAAGGTCTGAATAATAATATTTCTCTTCGATGAGCTTATAATCTGCCAACACTTTTAATTTAGTTGATTAAAAATATCTAAAAAAACATTTTATCTATGATGTGTTTGTGTCTGAAGATATCCTACCCTTAAAAAGTTCTCTCTCTTCTTTTGGAGAGAGAAACTCTCTCTCGACCCTCTTACCAAAACTTCATCTTTCTGAGGGTTTGAGATCTGTTTGTTTATGTTTTTTTTTGTTGTACATAGTCTATTTGATCAATACATCGATCTTTTTTCTACTTTTTCGGAGGATGATCTCTTTTGTGTTTCCTTTACTTCCGATGCGGATTCCGTTCTCCTTCTTTCGCAAAGAGTTATCTAGATCCCAATTTTTTGTGTTGGGCTCCTTTTTTATTTCTAGTTATGTACATATTTATCTCTAAAAAGAATAAATCTACACTCTTTTGTTATTTGGAGCCAATTGATTGTTTATAAGTGAAGTATCTTTGACGAAAAGGAAGATGTGGTGATGGATTGATCTTGATTGATTTTAATAGATATTTAGATAAATTGGCATCTTCTATATGTGGAAGACGGTCTGGCAAAACTCGCGTTGATAGTGATTCCAATTACAAACATCGATTGATTGAAAGATTGAATTCAAATAAAATATTAAATTCAAAGAATGCAAGCCGTTGGAGTTTGAGCGATTTCGTGGGAAAAAGAGAGTTGTACGAACTTCCAAATTTGCACAGTTATGTTTTTTGTCATCTGGTTGTATTGTCGCTATCTAGTTTACACGTGTTATAACGAGTCAGATCTTAGTTTTTTATTTTTATTCTTTCTTTCATTAATAATGAAATATAAAACTTGATAAAGAATTAATAAAAGTAAAAAAGTATGATGTGTTGTATAATAAATAAAAAGTAAAGATATATTTTATAAATAAATAAATAAATATATATATATATATATATATATATATATATATATATATATATGTGTGTGTTGTATACGTGAGAAAGAGAGTAGAATGATCAAAAGTAAAACTTGATTCATCTTATTCTTCTTACAACAATGACAACATATATATAGGGAGAGTAAGTCGATGACTTACTGTTCAAAAAACATAAAATAATTTAATATTTAACTAATAGATAATCATCTATATAATTATCCTATTTATAACACTCTCCCTTGATTATCCATCTTATATAACGTAATGCCTCGTTAAAAAACTAATCACGGAAAAATCCAATGGGATAAAAACCATGACGAGCAAAAAAGTACATTGACGTAATCTCTTCCGGAAAATAATGGACATAGCTTTTTCTTTATAGGTTAGGCATACGCTGCATTTTGATACCGTAGACGTGTTTTCGGAATGTTGTAGTAGGAAGAGCTTTTGTAAACAAGTCAGCCGGATTGTCGCATGACCATACATATTCGATGTCCACTTCTTTATTTTTCTCAAGCTCTCGTATGTACAAGAAAAATATTGGAGGAATATGTTTTGTTCTGTCGCTCTTTATATATCCTTCTTTGAGTTGAGCGACACAAGCCGAGTTGTCTTCGAATATTTTCGTCGTCTATTTTTTGTTAACTATTCCGCTGGATTCTTGTATGTGATGACTCATTGATCTAAGCCACACACATTCTCGACATGCTTCGTGAAACGCAATAGTTTCTGCATGATTTGAAGAAGTTGCAACCAGAGTTTGTTTCTGGGACAGCCAAGAGATCGCGGTTCCACCAATAGTAAAAACATAGCCGGTTTGCGACCGAGCTTTATGAGGGTCTGATAAGTAACCTGCATCTGCAAAACAAGTATGACATTCTAAAATGGACCTTGGATCAGGATCATCAATTTCATGATCGATTTCTTTGGACACAGAAAAGGAGAATATTCCATCAACATCTTTTATCTTATTTCTTATCCATAACTTTTCATCTCGGGCGTAGTTAATGGAAATCTCGTACTTTTATGTTTCCTTCTCATCATCTGGATCCTTATCTTTATTTGGTTCTTCTTGAACATTTTCATCTATGCCTTCTTTCAAACATTTTTCAATATCAGGTTCTTCTGAAACCTTTTCACTTTGCTCAACCAATTTCTTTTTCTTTCTGGGATTTTTATCTTTAGAACACGTTGGTCTTCCCCTTTTTAACTGAACCCTAGATTTATTCATTTTATTACCATCAATTTGTTCTTTAGGAACATCAACTCTTGATGGAACATTTTCAGCGGGTATATATGATTTTGTCACCCTTCTCGTATCTGTGAACGCATCTGGTAACTGGTTCGCCAAATTATGCAAATGCACAATTTTCTGAACTTTCAGCTCTCTTTGATTTGTAGGGGGATCACGGGAGTACTTATGATATGCACTCGGTCTTAACCGAATCAGTGCAGCCGCATGCAATATAGCATGACCCCATATTGAAATTGGGAGCTTTGTTCTCAATATCAACGGCCTTGCAATCAACTGCAACCGTTTTATTAAAGATTCGGCCATGCCATTTTGTGTATGAACATGGGGGACTAGATTCTCTACTTCAATCCCCATTGACATACAATAATCATCAATGGCTTGCGATGTAAATTTACCAGCATTATCAAGCTTTACTCTCTTAATGACATACTCTGAGAACTGTGTTCTCAGCTTTATTTTTTGAGCAATAAACTTTGTGAAAGTCGTATTTCATGTCGTCAAAAGAAACACATTTGACCATCTACTAGATGCGTCAATTAATACCATAAAATACTTAAACGGCCCGCACGGTGGGTGAATTGACCCACATATATCACCATGTATTCTTTCTAAAAACATTGGTGATTCATTGCCAACCTTTTATGGTGATGGCCGAATTATAAGTTTTCCTTGAGAACAAGAATTACATGTAAACTCGCCCGTTTGCAAAATTCTCTCGCTTTTCAACGGATGGCCATTCGAATTTTGCATTATTTTTCTCATCATGACTGAACCAGGATGTCCTAGCCTCTCATGCCAGACTTTAAATGTATCAGTAAACTTCATGTTTACCACGGCATAGGACTCAATCATGTTTATTTTCGTACAATATAGTTCGGAGAATAACATTCTTAACTCTTCCTATATATGTTTCCTCTCGGACTTAATGCAAAAAAAATCAATGCCATTTTTACTCATAGTTTCAATATGATATCCATTTCTCTGGATATCATTAAAACTTAATAAATTTCTATGAGATTCGATAGAAAATATTGCATCATTTATTTCGATAGACTTTCTGGAAGAGCCCATAATAATCTTTGCACTATCCGATATTGTACTTACGCTTCCAGCGTAATCTTTCATTTTGAGAGTGGAGAAATATTTCATATCTTTAATTATCGTGTGCGTTGATGCACTATCTGTCAAACATAAATCTTCATCCAAAGTCTGGCATCTTTCTGAATTTAAAATATTCATAAAACATACATTAATATTAAACATGAAATATAGCATATATTTTACAATAAAAGATATAAATACTATAATACAGTAAACACTACACACTGATATTTTCTGGCTCAGCCAGAAAGTCTGATACGTCGAGATCAGTATCATCATTTAAACCATGAAAGGACGGCCCGGGTTCATCAGAGATGAAGTTTGTTTCACTTCCTTTCTCTTTTCACTTTTTGGGATTCTCTATATAGATCGGCTAACTGTTTTGGCGTACGGCAAACACGTTCCTAATGCCCTTTCATGTCGAATCTGTAGTAAACCTTTTCTGTTTGTCTTTTATCATGTTGTCCCCTTTCATTTTCGTGAAAGTTTTTCTTATTTATTTCATCATACGAACGGAATTTTCTCCTTCGTCCTCTTCCACGACCATGATAACGACCATGTCCACGTCCTCGTCCTCTCCAATTATCATAACTGGATGATGCAACATTCGCGTCGGGAATGGAGCAGCTCCAGTAGGACGAGCATGATAGTTTAAAGTCACGAGTTGATTATTCTGCTCCGCTACAAGGAGGACTTGCATCAGCTCCGAGTAACGGGTATACCCACTCACCCGGTACTGTTGTTGCAGGACTACATTTTCAGGATGGAACGTGAAGAGAGTTTTTTTCTCAATCATATCATAATCACTTATTTTCTCTCCACATAACATCATCCTCGATGTAATTCCGAACATCGCGAAAATATACTCACTTAAACTTTTGTAGTCCTGGAACTGGAGATGGATTCACTCGTGTTTAGCTTTCGGTAAGATCACATATTTCTAGTGATGAAACCTCCCTTTTAAAGATTGTCAGAGGTTCTCAGGATCCTCTTTTGTAATATATTCATCTTTTAAACCATCATGTATATGGTGTCGTAAAAATATCATGGCTTTAGCCTTTTTCTCATCTGACACCGTTTTTGAACTATCGATGGGATCCAAAAGCTTGTTTCCTCTCAGGTGCATCTTTGCACCCACTGCCCAAGTCATATAATTATTTCCCGTAATAATGAGGGCATTGATTTTGAGCTTTGTCAAATTCAACATGATAACTGTATTCATAGAATAATAATATAAAAATATAATAAAGATGATAATTTAAATGCATAAAATAAAGGTAAAAACTAAATTGCATAAACTTAAATTGCAGAAATTTAAAAAACATAAATAAAATTGGAGGCTTAGCCTTCCACATGATTTGAGGAGTCATAGACTACCATATTGATCATTTTTTCAAAGTCCAAGGAGGCATCGTCTACCATGTTGACTTTTTTTTATTCATGGAGGCAAAACCTACCACGTGGTTCTCTGATCGTGAAGGCATGGCTTACCATAACGATCAATCGGGAAAGGCAACGCTTATCATCCCGAAAAATAAACGGAGAAGGCCTGACTCTCACTCCAAAACAATAATAATATAAAATAATAAAATAATTGAAAAATATAAGTTAAACTTCATCTTACTAGTATTATCTTGATTGGCATCAGAGATTCGTGTTAATAACGTATTGTACAATAAATAAAAAGTAAAGATATATTTTATAAGTATATATATATGTGTTGTATACGTGAGAGAGTGTGGAATGATCAAAAATAAAACTTGATTCATCTTATTCTTCTTATAACAATGACAATATATATATTGGAAGAGTAAGTCGGTTACTTACTGACCAAAAAACGTAAAATAATTTAATATTTAACTAATGGATAATCATTTATATAATTATCCTATTTATAACATGATGTCGTGTATTGAGATTTCTAAATTGAACCGATTTAAAAGTTTTATAAAGCTAAAGTACACACAAGATAAGACAACAAAAAGGGTAAACTTGAAAATTCAAACAGTGAGTTAAGATCGACTGGGACTTGTTGGTGGTCTGATTCTAGAAGGCATCTTCGACAGTCTCCATGAGTCCCGTATATAAGAGTGCTTAGGAGTTATAGATATCTTCTTCACGTCGTTATTAAGAACGGGGTCATCACCATAGTCCTCGTCATTGTCTGTATCTCCATACACTATGACTTCCGCAAAAGTTTCATCTTCGTCATAAATCCTTTCCACCATTGACCAGTATATAAAGTTCGGAGAGATAAAGCTTCAACATTTGACAAGTAGCAAACGGGTGAGTAAAAATTATGTAATGCAACTACTTGCACATCATCGTATTCAACACAAGAAGAATCTTTTTCCAATGATTTCAAGATATTCACTAGAATTTGCATTAGAGATGCTCAAGCAGGGGTAACCAAAAAAAAAAAAAAAAGAAGAGTTCAGATAGTGAACCTGTTGGAGATTTTGAACAAGCACGGGTCGAACGAGAAGAAGCCGCCAAAAGCACGAGAGGTCTCAGACTCAGGTAGGTCACCGAAAGTGAAGCATTCCGAGACAATGAACAGACCACCAGCTTTGGCTTGTTTAAGGAACTCAGAAACTACATATGGATTGCACTCCTGTTCACACACAAAGTTAGTGAAAGCTTACTGCATTTGATACCTAGGTGAGATAAAACAGACTCCAGTGGCACATGAGCTAGGGGCAAGTTACCTTCAACGGGTTTAGTTTGTGAGATAAAACTGACTCCAGCGGTGTAAGCAGCAAGTGGAAGCGAGGAACATCTAGGATTGATCTCATTCGGAAGCATAGCACGTACATGATTGCCTACAACATTCACAGAAACGTAACAGGTTTAAGTTATTACTTGACATAACCAGACGCAGATAGGCCAAAAAAACTCTTTTCCATGGTAAAGATGATTGATAAGTAGAGACGTAGATGATATCACAGAAAAATGCTTAATGAATAAAAGCAATAAGATGGTTCTAAACTTGGACTATACCTGACATCCCGAATAGAAGAAAACTGGATGGCCAGAAGAAGCATCAACATTGTATGTTCTACAATAATCCACTAGTCTAGGAAATTTCAGACACAAGAGAAACAATGTTACAACAAAGTGAAAACTTAAATCAGATCAAAATAATCTTCTTTTTGTCAGTCTCTTTCTACCTTTTTAAAATGCTAGCCAGAAAAGAATCAGGCAAAAACTTTCCACGAGACAAGTAGCTAGCTAGATAATCCACTGCATTCGTCCTGTTTAGTAAGGGGGAGAAAACAAAACCCATGTACAAGTGATTAGCTTGATGATATCTTGCAGCAGCCATGAAGGATAAGATGAAACTCACCTAATCACTTGATCTTTGTTGCTGGAGAGAAATATGTCCAACAGCTTACTGGCAAATTTCACACCACAATCTTCAGGATCTAGTGAGCACGCATAGAACAACAGGAACTGCAGACGAAAGCAAAATGAGACACATCTCATTAATTCCAACAACGAAGTAAAATGGTAGGAGCCTAGCATGACGAATTATCTAGATGAGCCTAAGCCATGACATCTCATGCCGATAATGAAGTGTTAGGAGCCTATATATAATATACCTGTGGAATTTTTGGTTTGCACGTCGTTAGAATTAAGTTCTCAAACAAGTAGAAAAGAATTTCAAACACCTGCGCCGAAACCATGAAAAACAGAAACCAAAAGAAAAAGAAAAAGATGAATGCATCTACCAGTACCACAGAGGAAGGAAATAAAAGGAAATATATGTTGATGAAGCACCAATTGGTGACATACCTCATCCAGACGACCAGCATTTTGACAGGATTCAAGATGCTCAAAAGATAGGACCATTAATTTGTCCAACAACTCAGAGACTTTTGAATAATTCTGATTTAGAGACTGCAAAAGAAAAATCGACTTTATGAATCAAAGTCCAAATTTTCATAGCAAGAGAAAAAGCATCTTGTAATCACATTTAAAACCTACCTCCTCGCCTTCATGCATAGTCTCTTCAACTGCAACTTCAAGTTCCATATCAAACAAGCCTAAGGTGGAGTCATCTTGGGGAATATCATCCCGCTCAATCTCCAATTACAAATATGATAAAGCACATCATTCACTTATCATTTGACTTAGTGGCTATATTATACTTGTACCAGTTTCAGTCCACTTACATCGAGATCTAACAACCTCAGTATTATCACCCTAAGGATCCGGTCGCCAACAACCTTTCCGATTGAGCTGTTCTCCAACTTCAACAACGTATCCACATATGTCACTAAACCCTGCAACCGCAAGACAAATGAAATGGTTGTCAACCACAGGTATAGGCTCGCTGTTACAATATTGACTAAATTTTTTTATTTAAAAAAAAAAAAAAACTTACATGGCCTTTGTTGTATATGTTAGGCATTCTGTTGACGAGTATGTCAAGTAATTTAGAGGGAGCAGGGGGAACTAAATATGAAATCTTGTGAAGAGCAGAGTGCACCCAGGAAAGAACTTCCCGCATCTTCTTATTGAGTACCCGGGTTTGCGATAGTAAATTAAATATGAGCATCTCCAAACAACAATTCAGATACTTTCCACTAGTAGTGGCCTAGAGATGGAGGACAGCAAAAACTGTTAAAGCAGATAATATATATATATATATATATGAGGTTGACATGACGGGAGCTGTGTACCAGTGATATGATTAGGTCCAGCAATGCATATACTACATTAGGTGGGTGATCCCAAATTCTCATTCCAAGAATCTAAAGAAAATAATAAAAGTCAGAGAAAGAGGCAAGGTATGTTTGAATTCAACTCTAAGCTTTTTGCAAAAAAAAAAAAACGTACACGAATAAGAAGCTGTTCATGGTGATCAGCATCTAAGAAAGCAACAGAGCGTGATAGAAATTTCAATAGTGTCTGCAAAACAAATAAGGGTGAATATATATATATATATATGCAACAACAAATTTAAACCGAATAAAGGAGAAGAGGAAGACAAACCTCTTGCTGTGCAACAACATCGACATGAGATTTGTTTTGAATGTTCAGTAATTGAACAAGCTCAGTATAATTATGGGTATCCTCCTGGAATTAGCAAAAGACAATA
This sequence comes from Sinapis alba, assembly GCA_012274485.2. Taxonomy (NCBI): domain Eukaryota; kingdom Viridiplantae; phylum Streptophyta; class Magnoliopsida; order Brassicales; family Brassicaceae; genus Sinapis; species Sinapis alba. Next base: position 297,287 of record MU105709.1, on the reverse strand, counting down.
CTTTAAAGAACACACACAGAAACATATATGTATATACAAATGTGAAGAAGCAAAAAGACTCACACTTTTGGCAGATGCAAGGGCCTCCCTAATGTCAGACACACAAGCTGTGTCTCTTAACTCAGCATCTATGTAATATTTCTTCGATTGTAAAACCTATTAAGCAAAACGTAAACAAATCGACTCGTCAACCTGTTTATTAACAATGGTATGAAGTATATAATAAAATCATGAATCAAAACACGCTTAAATGGGTGAAGAAGAATGAGAAGTTAAAGATTTTCACAAACAATTCTTTTTCGCAAATATGTTAAAAGTAGACTAAGCAAAATTAATTTCCAGAGCTAGAAAGCAAACGTTCGGACAGCCCCAATAAAAACAAGTTCTAGTTCCTGAGTTCAGGATAGGAGTAAGATTTAAGTTAAAACACTTACAGTGAGATACAATTAAAGCAAATGAAGCTAATGTCTCAACGCGGACACAAACACGAATCAAAAATCAAAGATGTCTGAGAAGTCTTACATCGAGCGCGGTGGTCTTGAGCCAATTCGGGGTTGAACGCGATGCGGAGATTCCCTTTCTACAAAAGACAAAATGACAAGAAGGAGACTAGAATCACAAAACACCTGTACTCAAGAAAATAGATACAAAGATTGATAAAAACTTGACGAACCCTCTCGAGTGCATATCTTCAAGGATTTTAGGGTTTCTTCACCGTCTCCATGAGATAACTTTATATACCCTATTTTTTAAAAACATTGCAATTGGGTCCCTGGCTTTAGGTTTTCTCTCTTTTTTTTAAGAAAAAACTCATATTAAATTAAACAGTCCATTTTTATGTCGTCTTTTGCTTTTTTTTTGCTACTTCCGACTTAGTAAGTATTAGAGATAAAGTTCGGCTAGGCCGATTATCTTTTTTCGGTTTGTGGGTTTCTTTTTGTTTTTACACGTTCTTCAAACTTTATGCATGTCTTCATATCTTAATCTCTAATATTAGAAATAAGGGTCTCTCAATCTCATCGGAGCATGTTTGGTCTTCTGCAAAGGAAGATAATTATTTTATCTTACCAATGTAAATCTTGCGAATTCCTTTTTTGATTGAAAATCAAGGTTCGGAGAGTAAAGTGGTGGATTTACTACAAAAAGGAAGAGTTGAGGTATTCGTGGAAGATGTCTTAATAAATTTTGTCTTAAATCTTCCGTAGCTAATCTCAAGTCTTCTTCTCCGACGATTATTGATAGATTTTGAGTTTTTTTTTTTTTTTTTTTTTTTTTTTTTTTTTTTTTTTTTTTTTTTTTTTTTTTTTTTTTTTTTTTCCGGTATGGTTATTTACGAGTAAAGATGGACTAAATCATTCTACATGGACAAGACTGGGTAAATGACCAAAATGTTATAAATCACATATTGTGGATGGTCCATAACCGAGGACATGAGTCCGAGTCTACTATTTCTAGGAAATGACTCCGGAACCTATTCATCTTGAAGCTCAAAGTGTCCCAAGCCTATTAGGAGTGTGCTTGGTCGAAACCAAGCCTATCCAAAGTCGGACCAACCTTATCCATAACAAGGAAGCATCATTATCCTAAGTCGATCCAAGTTTTTCTTTTCTATGGTTTTTCCTTTTCTTTGTTGTATTAGGATAAGTATTCTTTCCATTTTGTAGTTATCCTTGGTTTTGGAATATGTCCCAAAACCAAGTCCCACATCGCCTATTGTAAAGGATAGGGCCGGCCATGGTTCCATATATAAGGAACCATGCCTTACCCATATGTAACAACAACTTAAGACTAACACACAAGCAATACAAACTCTCTCTTCTCCTCTCTCATACGATTTCTTCTTCTTCTTCTTTCTTCCAAGTTTCAATCAAACCTCAAGTGAAGAACACAAGAATTACAACACGTTATCAGCACGATCAAGACTCACCTCATCCACGAGCTTGCAAGGACAAGAACAGCCCCAATTCGTGATACACCCCAGCCGGCTCACCATAAACCCTAAACCTAATAGCCGACTTTCCTTTTTACTCTTCTAGTCGATTTGTTCTTCATACCTAATTACTAATCTCCTTTGAATTGTCGTTTGGATTGTTTAAGGTTATACAAACTGGAAGATCAAATCCATTGATGATTAAGGTAAAGTCATCATCAAACCCTATGGTTAATTGTTTGATAAAATCGATTTTGTAAAAGCTGTTTGAGGTTTATAATTTTGATCCGATTAGGTTGATTAGAAAAACCTAAATCCTTGTTTGAAATAAACTGAATTGAAACCATTAGGTTGCTAGATTATTTGATTGACTTACATGATCAGATTTTGAATCAAAACCCTAATTAGGACAGCCTTATTGATTTCGAAATTGACTGATTCTAGGATAGATTTATTGATCCCTTGAAAGATCATAGTTACTAGAATCAAAACCCTAATTAGGGCAGCCTTGTTAATTGATTTTCGAAATTGATTGATTTAAGGATTGATAGATCCCTTGAAAGATCATAATTACTAGAATTGATTCCATGATCAAAAACCTAAGAACCTTGAAATCCTTAAAACCTCATGTTTGATCCGACTTATGTTATTAACCACATGTTAAAGATTGTTTGTCATAAAAAAATAAGGGCCTTGAAAACCGTAATTTCAAATTGCAATATCAAAGAGCCTTGAAACCCTAAAGAGGCCTTGAAACCCTCAAATTCGATTTTGATTAATAAATCTCATTAGTTAGAAGTTAGAATCATTCATGCATCATATTGCTAGGTTGATAGAATGTTTCCATAAAACATCATTGAAATCACCTAGGATGATAACTTGATTAGATTGTTAATCTGGATGCATGATTCATTTAGGTTGCTAGATAAAACATTGTTAGGTTGCTAGAATAAATCTTTAAAACCTAACCATCCCTAAAACATAACCATCCGGGAGACATCCCATTCGGGATCAACCCATATCCGGGACCCTCCGGAACCCATCCGAGACAACCCACTCTTGGGATAACCCGAGACAACCCCTATCCTGAACCAACATTGACAGGATCACATCCCTTCACGGATGACCTATCCGGGACTGTCCCATGTTAAGGATAACCCATCCGAGATAGTTCCCAACCCGGGACATACCCGGGACAACCCATCCGGAACCTGTCCCAATTCGGGACACACCCTATCCGGATAAACCAAAGTAATCCATCATGCTACCCCATCCGATTACTTGATGCATTTGAATCTGAATCCCCCATTCCCAAAGGGCCTTGAAACCCTAACCGAAACCCTATGCATTATATGCATTGATACATATAGGAACTATTGCCTAAGATTGTTGCATCACTTGGCCAAACACAAGCCGATTGGCCTGATTGTTATTTGATGATTGATATGCACTGATTGATTCATTCTAAACTCTTGAAACTGATTTATATGATCACAGATGTCGAAACACTTGGACTACAATGCCCTAAAATTCTCTGGAGAGAATTACCTTGAATAGGCAATGAACACTTCAGTTTTCCTAAAGTCAAGAGGACTTGGTAGGTGCATTCTTCAAGGGAATTATGCAACTGAAAGTGAAAAACTAAGGGCCATAACAATTATGCGCCACCATCTCACTGAAGGTCTAAAAGATCTATACTCAGATATTGAGAACCCTCGTGACCTTTGGGCAGAATTGAAAACTAGATACACAAAGGTGTTATTACCAAAGGTCAGGGATGAGTGGATGAATCTCAGATTCCAGGATTTTGAATCCGTGGAAGAGTATCATTTTGCCTTGACCAAATTGGTCCATAGGCTGAAATTTTGTGGTGAAGAGAAAACTGATAAGGAGTTGAGACTAAAAACATAGTCCACTTTTCCTCCAGGAAACATGTATAGAAAATTCACTACATACAATGATCTACTCTCATGCCTACTGATTGTTGAGCATAATGAAAGGGCACGAGAGAGAGACAGTGAGATGAGACCTTCTAAAGCCAAAAGGGCCAAGAATGATAAAGGAGAAGTCCAAGAAAGCCAAGTGCCACAAAATGAATGATATGGCCGGCCTGTCCAAACAATAAGGACATATAATTTTGACATCTTGATCTTATGTTTTAGTTTTGACTTATGCATTATTTTGTTTTCATCATTATTCATGAAACTTATTGAATGATTTTGTTTTTGAATTTATTATCTTATTTGATTTTGATATGAGTGATATTATGTTTTAAGGAAATGCCAAGGATACAATCAGCCATATGAGTCCATGGTTTCTCAAAATCATTAAAAGGCCACGGCCAAGGCAGTGCTGCCCAAAGGGCATGAAAGTTTTATTCACCCATATAAGTCCATTGAATTATAAGAGGTTTCCCATATAAGGAAGAAACAATGGACAAAAGGGAACATAAATCCCTTTTAAGAAAATCGCCTAAGGCATTTAAAGTGGTCAAGAAAATATTGATCCAAACTATGCTAAAGATCAATAAGGGACAAAACTATGATGAACCAGGCTGGTTACCTCACGAAATTTGGCAATCAAAAGGCATGACCGGATTGTCCATCCTGGTCCAGGACCTGATGCAAAGATTGATATTAAAAAAAGGGACACAAAGAATCATCCCATATATGTCCCATATAAGATGTACATAAAAGAAAACATGCTAGGCTTTAATGTCCCAAGCATCACGAATTGGAAGTATGTTCATGGGGGGGAGTGAGGACAAACCTTTGTTTCCATGACCATACTACAAATTCGTGAACCATGGTCTGTAACCATGAAATATGAATAGCTTGGTTGGACAAATCTTACAAAGATACATTAGCCAAAATTTAGGGACACTACAAGATCAATATGCATCAGGCCATATAAATAAACATAGATATTCCCATGTCATATTGAATAAGGGTCATGACCAGACATAGACCATCTTAAAAGATTTTTGAATAAACCACCACAGCCACATGATTATTAAGATGGAATCATAAGAAGATGATTGGGAATATATGTTGGATAGGCATATGAACCTCCCACGACCAGAAAGTATCCTGAGCCATATATTGATGACAAAATATGGGTGACCTAATAGTGGCCAATTAAGAACTCAGATTACAAAAGATATGTAACCCGGCCATCCAACATCAAAGGGAGAAATAAGCTGGGATAAATAATGATAAGAAAATGGTATTAACCATAAAAGTCTTGGCAAGATCCTCAGACAAACAAATATGATTGTGGACATCCAAGCAAAGAAAGAAATCACAATGCTAGCCATATAGATGCCAAGACACATTGACCCAAAAGAAAGAATGACTAAAATCATACCAGCTTTGCACCATAAGTTTGATGTCCTAGAGAGACATAACCAAGTTGCTACAGAGTATATACAAGAAGTATAGTAGCACTTGAACATAAAGAGATGAATGAGGATCAGGACACACGTATAAGGATGCATCCATAAGACAAATTGAGTCAAAGAAAACGTGTGATCTAAAGTGTATATATATATATATGATAGGTGTATTGGCCATATAGAACACCATCAAAAGAAAACCAGTGAATATATGGATCTTGTGAGGAATGGAAACCGTGTGATAGAATGTCCTTAAACACCTAATCAATGACCGGTTGCACAAGGATACTCACAAGAGACCAAGGGACATAAAATAAATCCCTATGTGGTGGATGCTACTACAAATCCAAAACTGATAAAAGGGCTGGTCATAAGAAATTGGATTTACATATGATAAATGTAGTAAGCATATGGATCACTGGATAAAAAGATATCATTGATTCCAAAGATATCTATGGAATGAACACTAATTGTTCACAAGACATTCATAGACTGGATTTGGATTGGATACATATACTAGTTAAGGAATCATGAATGAACTAACCATATCAGTCCATATGATAAAGAACATGAATCCTTGTGTTTATTAAGCCTATCTAGGGAAAGGATAGTTGATACAAAGCTATCAATTGATTCCCACACAGACCATAAAGGAATGCAATAACTTGCATTGAGAAGTCAGAGCAGTGTATATACTTATTCTGGTCAGCACGTCCTAAGGTAATGGACATAGGGAAAGGGAACCAGTAAGGTCCAGATCAAAGTCCATACCGACCATAGGTCATGGCCGGACTCATTCCGGCCTAGTTGCCCATGACCCGGACCCATTCCGGACTAGTCGCCTATAAAGGGCAGTATGATGGCACAAGAATAGTATGGACTTGAATAGTCGACTGACCAGATGCATATCAATATGCATAGTTTAAGGTATAACTAAAGACCAGTAAAGGTTCAAAAGAAACTAATACCAATGGACATTGTAAAATAACTTCATCATAGTGCCATTGGATTGCAATGCCTTAGCCACTCATGGCAAGTGATATGCGTGTATGAATATGTCCCATGATTCATTATAGATGTTCCAAAAGAATGGTATAACCATAAACTAGGGAATCATGGGAATACCTTCATAATTGGTATATAAGTTGTGGTGTTTCACTAAACATGTATACACAAACCGCAATTCACCTAAAAGGTAAAGAATGTCCATGGTTAAAAGAACCATGGAAAGCCCAAAGAAGTGACCAAAAGTATGTCTGGTCGTAGGGAATACAAATAACATTGATGGATATAAAGAAAAACAAATATCCATAAAGGTCCATATGTACATTTGGCCGCAAGCCTATAGTTTGAACCCTTGCAGCCATGGTTAAGACATAACATGATTATGGACATATATATATACTTAGTCTATTGGACAAATTAGAATATGGTTAGAAAGGTCGACTATATTGAGTATATATGGATCTGATCCATAGATCATTGGAACATCTTCTGAAGATTTCAGAATAAATCAGTCATAAGTACATCCGGAAGAAGAGGATACACCGGATCAAGTACTTATGACCGAGACTTACTAAAGTCCATAAGACAATGATCAGTTAACATTATCCATGAGTGCATCCGACTGATCAAAGGCTTATAAATGGTCGGATAGCCCAAGAACATACATGTATCGAACTCCCAAGAGACATAAGGACTGAAGGATTAGAGATGGCCCAAACGACCAATTTCAGAGAAGTATAAATCAGGGGGAGTAATGTGTGTTGTACTCTTTTTCCTTCACCATGGTTTTGTCCCATTGGATTTTCCAGGTAAGGTTATAATGAGGCAACATTAAGCACGTTACAAACTCTATACGGTTATGGCATCCAAGGGGGAGTGTTATAAATCACATGATTGTGGATGGTCCATAACCGAGGACATGAGTCCGAGTCTACCATTTCTAAGAAATGACTCCGGGACCTATTCATCTTGAAGCTCGAAGTGTCCCAAGCCTATTGGGTGTGTGCTTGGTCGAAACCAAGCCTATCCAAAGTCGGACCAACCTTATCCACAACAAGGAAGCATCATTATCCTAAGTCGGTCCAAGTTTTTCTTTTCTATGTTTTTTCCTTTTCCTTGTTGTATTAGGATAAGTATTCTTTCCATTTTATAGTTATCCTTGGTTTTGGAATATGTCCCAAAACCAAGTCCACATCGCCTATTGTAAAGGATAGGGTCGGCCATGGTTCCATATATAAGGAACCATGCCTTACACATATGTAACAACAACTTAAGACTAACACACAAGCAATACAAACTCTCTCTTCTCCTCTCTCATACGATTTCTTCTTCTTCTTCTTTCTTCGAAGTTTCAATCAAACCTCAAATGAAGAACACAAGAATTACAACACAAAAAATATTCTTCCACCACCTAAATCATTCTACATGGACAAGACTGGGTAAATGATTTTTTTACCATTAATGATGGATAGATATGAATCCTTTCTCAAATTATTTTATTGTATTAATGAGAACCGTTGGATCATGAGAAAAGAAAGAAAGAGATGAAATATTACAAGATTGACATTAATGAAATTTAATATGAACCATCATATCTTTTCATCATGTTTAATTTTGACCATCGTTTTCGGAAAGTAATCTAATTTACCCCACTTACAAGAAATATATTTTAACTATCCCACTTATTTTCTCACTATCCCTCTAGTTCTTTCTTTCCCTTCTTACAATTTCTTTGTTTATTATTTTCTCTTTTTTCTTTTTCAAAAATTGCAGGACTAACACTACTCTTTTTTTCTTTAGTTATTTTCGGGTGGATTCCATCTTATTTTATTTTACTGTAGCGACCAGGTCTTTTTCTATTTTTTAAAAAGCATTTATTGTTAAAAGGGATTATTAATGGTTAATATTGCTAAAATTTTGGAAAAAAACAAAAATTTCAGTTTATCTTACAATAATATTTTTATAAATAATAAAATAACAAAAGATATTATTTCAGTAATATTTTATCAAAATTTAGTTTCAAATATAAATTTAATAAAATATTTAAATAAATATTTTCCTAAATTAAATTTTTTTCTCTTTTATATAAAAAATATCAAATTTTTATATAATATATTTCATATTTTAATCAATAACAAATTTCAAAACATTTATATAATTTTTAATAATATTTCAAAAATAAAAATTTAATAAATATGTATTTGAATTATATTTCAATCAAATTATCAAAAATAAATTTAATAAAATATTTTTATAAATTTGGGTTATATTAAATATTTCAAAAAATAAATTTAATTAAACATATATATATATGTATATATATATATATACTTAGATAAAAATATATTTTAATAATATTTTAATCAACAATTAATTAAAAAATAAGTTTAATAAAAAAATTATATAAATTATTTTGCTTAATTTAATATTTTATGTCTTTTATATAGCCTTCTACTTTAAAATAAGATATTTCATATTTTATTATTTATATCTGTAATTAAATTAAAAATCTATATAAATTATAATTAATATTGTCATTGTTACATAAAAAAACAATTTTGACACTTTTTCTTGTTATGTAAGAGTATCATTTAAGATTTCAATTCAGTTATATCTCTTTTTCTTTTAAAATTCTTTCATTTTATAAATAATTTATTTATCTTAAAAACTTTTGATTAAATAGATGTATTTATTAAGAACATGAATGCACTGATCGAGTTCTTTGAACAAGCTCTCCACATCAATTGAAATCATTTTTAATCTTTGTGAAAATATCAAAATTACATTTTTTTGAAACAAAAGGATATAAATTATTTTTAAAAAAATTTGAAGATTTGATATTATTTTTATATTTATATAAATTTGTATTGTGTACTACTAGCATACTAGGACTACCTTGTACTACTTTGAAATACTTTGGACTACTATGTAGGCATGGGCGTTCGGTCCCCCTGTCGGGTTCGGTTCGGTGTAAACGGATTTTTGGATCTGAGCCTAGAAGTCCCATTCGGTTATTGTAGATTTCTAGTACGGTGTCGGTTTGGAACTAACCGGGTTCGGATCGGTATATACGGGTACATAAATCAAAATCCGCATAAACCCGAAGATAAAATGGGTTATGTTCGGATTCGGGTTTTATAACCAAAAAAACCAAAAATAACTTAACAATCCGATCAAGTCCAAAAAACAAACACTGATAAGAACTTTTTTTTGTAAACATCTTATTCATAACCAAGTTTTTTTTTGTAATACATCTGTAAACATATGACAATGTAAGTGAAGAATAGAACAAGAAATTTTAGAGAACAATAAAAAAACGAAACAGAGAAATACAAAAAGAATATAAGTTAATGAGTAGAATATGAGTTAATACAAAAAACAAAACTTAAGACATGCAAATAGAAGTTTAATGTCGATTTCAAATCTATTGCCAATTTTTTTATAGAAAATCTGAAGAAGAATAAGTGCAGAAGGAAACAAACAAACAAAAATGTGACTGATTCTTCCAATTTTCAGATGGAGCAAGACGGAGACACAATAGATTTATGGTTTTCATTTGGTGATTAAAAGATTGAATCAAAAACGGTTTTTGGGATTTAGGGTTTGGTTGCACAAGGAAATTATCAGAACAGGTGACGGAGGAGAGAATACATTTACATTCTTTATATACGGCCGGTTTAATCGGTGCTTGGTTTGGATCTCGGTTTAAAACCGAACCGATCGGTTATCCGAAAGCCAAAAGCTACGGACCCATTTGGTGTTTCTTCATGGTCCTGATACCGATCCAAACCCGCTATTTCGGTTTGGGTTAGAGTCTAGATCTCGGTTACAGTTATTTACGCCCATGCCTACTACTATGTATTATACATATTTCTAAAAACTTATATTTTTGACTTATTATATATTTTAGCAGATATAACTTATATACTTTGAATTATATGTCCACATATGTGTTTATATATCAAATTAGTCTTGAAATCTTTAATATTTTTTAAGTTATTAGAAAAAATATCTTTTCCACAAAATCTTCCTTATAATTCCATGTCTAATGTTTTGATGGTGATGTCATAATAAGGTGAATCACACAAATTACATATTTTCAGAATTTTGTTTCTACAAAAGTGTTATATACTATTAAAAACTGTCTAAATGCATTGGTTCTACTAGAAATATTTTATTATTTATGTGGTATTACTAATAAATGTTGTAATTAACAAAAGTATTACTATGAACAAGATAATATTACTACTATCTTTAATATTACTAAGTGTAGATATAATAATAGTGTTTTTTGAATGTTGTAAGTCTTTTGTTGACCAGAATCCCGAAATAAAATGACAAAAGACTTCCATGTTTCCGTTTTTTTTTGTTAACAAAGAATTTTTGGAAGACTTCCAGAAGTTTTCTCCACTTCTATATAAGTCGTTTCTAAAAAAATACAAAGAAAGTTAATTGCAAAACTAACATGTGTTTTGACCAGAAGACTTTCATATAAGTCTTCTCCAACAAGAAGACTTGTGGAGGGCTTTTGGATGAACAAATCTGGGTAAAAAATCGATTTCATACCACTGAGATAACTTGTGTAGCTTTTCTAATACCAAAGAGAACAACCAAGTTGAGCGACCCACTCGTTAATGACCAAGAATCATGAGCTTAAATGGCTCTATGAACCTTACAAAATTTTGAATCAAAATCTTGTGTTTTTTGGATGAATATAGAGAGAAAGTGAAAGTGATAAAAAATTTGTGCATAAGAAATGAAAAAGGAAAGTCAAAGTCTATTTTAGAAGCAATAAAAGCTTCAAATTAGTTGTTCATGATGGTTGGTGTATTGAAGTCAATGGAAATACTGTAAATACTTGATGAAGATGAGGATAATATGGTAATACAATCATTTTTTCGAAAAAGTAATGCCATTTTCATGAATTATCCGAACTTCTGGGTGAAAAGGGAAAGTGAAAGTTCCAAAAAAATCATAGGTTGGTTTTGCATTTGACTTCAAGTTTTGAGTCACTTTTGCAAAAGACTCCATTTTAAATGAGTAAATTTTAAATTATTTTAATAACATATGTTAAATATATTATACATGTTTTAGACATGTTTGAATTTTTTTTATTTATCTCAGTAATACCTAGTAAAACTAGTAGTTCAGAATTTTCTTGCAGTTAGTGTTTTATTTTTACTTCATTTAGTTATAAATATAAGACTAGTTTATGGCATGTAGGAATTTTAAATGAGTAAATTTCGAATTATATTTGAATTACATGTGCTAAATATGTTACACATGTTTTAGACATGTTTGAATTTATTAATTACAACAGGCCCCTTATGACAAAAAAAAACTGTATGCGTTTTTACCTTTATAGCCTATTTAAGTCTTCCATTTTTTAAGTTTTCTGTGATTTTTTAAGTCTTCTGAGAAGACTTACATGTAAGTCTTCTCGTTTAGTAAATCTTAAAAATAATTTATAAATTATATAAAAATATTTTTATGGGAGAAGAATCTAAATCATGTAATAATAAATATTTGTAAATGATATAAATTAAAAATCTAGTAAAATTGAATTATTTTCAACATAGATGAGTGAATGTAGCATCTTATGATATTATTTGATCTAGGGTTTGGAAACATATGTTATAATATTATATTTATCTTTAGGGTTAGATTTTGGAAGCTTAACTATTTTTTTTTTTTAAATCATTTTTTACATATATTTGTTTAGTTTTGTGTATATTAAACAGTTTTGAAGTTGATTATAAGTTTTGTGAAGTGTTTACTGATATTTAGTTTGTTATTTTGTTTAGGGTATTAGAAGACTTAAGTCTACTAAACATATTACGCCAAAAGACTTACATGTAAGTCTTCTCGTCGTATTAGGGTGTAGGAGACTTCCCCGTAAGTATTCTCGCTTATTTTTTGCCAGAAGACTTCCCCGTAAGTCTTCTATCCCGAATCGGTTGTGAATTTTACCAATTTATAGTTAACCTAACCGGATGTTTTACCGGACATATAAATAGTTTTCTTTTTTAACTTTTTTATTTATTAATTCATTATTTGTTGGTAAACCACGGAACCCTAGCCGTTTCTTTCTAAAGGCAATACCAAAGACGATTTTTGCAATTTCTCGTTTTCCGTCGTTTTTCACCGCCGCTAATCTCTTTCTTTCATCGAATCTCCTTTATCTTTCATGTCAGAATAGTATTTTGAGAGATTAAACTAACCCACTTTCTTTTATTTTCAGATTCAAAACCGTTTGTGTTCTGTTATTGTTGTCGTTGAGCTCCGCCGCCGGTAAGTTCTTCCTCTTTGGTGCCGAGTTCAGTTTTTGACTAAAGGCAAGCCTTTACAAAGTTTCACCGCCGTTAAACCCTAAACGTAACAATCTGACTTCTTATTTTACTTCAAGTTTTGCAGCTCTGTTAACCGCTGATGTTGTTGCCGACCATAACTTAACCGCTTCGCTTCCGACTGTAAGTTCTTCAATATGTTCGTCTAGACTTTGTGGAAGTATTCGAGGAAGTCTTCGAGTAGGTTTCTCGGAGAAGATTTACTGGAAGACTTCCTAGAAGACTTCCAGTTAATATTATCCGAGAAGCCTACTGGAAGACTTACTGGAAGACTTCCTGGAAGTCTTCTAGGAAGTCTTCCAGTAATTGTGTTTTGTTTGTGATTAAGATGTTGGTTTTTAATTGTTTTGCAGACTTAAAAATGGATTCACTAGAACTCTTGAAGAGGATATTTACCTTAGGGGAAGAGCTCTTTCCAATCAAAAGCATAGCATAATATACAGATGACTCCAAGTTGTTTTATGTTGTAAGGGATGCTGTACATGATGATGAATACGAGGAGTTTAAGGAATCAAGATTGAGAGTCTTCCTAAAGTTCAAGGAGTTGGATTTTGGTTGGGCATCAAGACTGGTTCATTATATGCTCTGTTTCCAGCTCAAGATCAAGAAAAAGTATGAGTTTTGGAGTCTAGTTGGTGCAGATCCGTTGAAGTTTTCACTAATAGAGTTTGAACACCTCACTGATCTCAACTACGAGTATATTGAGAACCTTGAAAATCCGAGATGTGAGGTTACAGAAGAGATTGCTTTCTGGGAGTGGATTGGTGTTTCTCTCGATACTGGTCCAAGTTCGGAGCAGATAATAAGAGCATGTCAGAGATGCCAAGAGTGGTCTCGGGATGATCACATGCGGCTGGGATACCTAGCCATCTTCACTGGATTCATTGAGGGGAGAAAGTACTCAACCGCAACACGAGCTACTCTTGCAAGGCTCGTCATGGATTTGGAGAAATTCGAGAATTATCCATGGGAGAGTGGCGTTTAAGGTGCTGATGGACTCTTTGAGGGCAAAAGATTTCACGAAGCCTTATACTGTCGATGGGTTCATACAAGTTCTCCAGGTGAGGATCTACCATGCTCTGCCAAAATTGGGTGTTAATTATGGGAATCCCATACCAAACAAACCGTCTCCACCTTTGTTGGCATTCAAGGGTGGCAAATGACGCAAATATCTTAAAGACGCTATCAGCAGCCATGTAATTTCTCAAAATAGTAAGACTTATATGATAGCTTTTTTAGACATGCTATTATGAATTTTCGTAGCAGTCTTTGTTGTGTCATAAAATATCTTGCTATGGCATGATTTGTTTGTTACGGATTAGTTATATATTCAATCTCAGAACCTGCCACACTCATTGATAGAAAACACAGTGCCAAAATACAACATCCGATACAATACCATTCAGTCCACAACAACATAACCCAAAGCATAATACCATTCAATCTACAACAAGTTAACCCAAAGCACAAGTCTTAAACGAAACTAGAAAGCAATAACATCCAAGTAGTAGAGTAGTACAATAGACCTGATGATAGTAGTCTTAACACAAGATAACTTTCTCCTTTGGCCATGCAATGCATGTTCCAATTGCGTCACCCAAACACTCTTTCGGAAGATGGACGCCAAACCTCTACCAAAGTAACCTTCACCACATCAACCCAGACTCCATTAGGTCCCAAGGGAACAAATTGTATTGAGTCTTCTTGTTTATCCAAACCCCACCGTCCTTTTGTAACCACATGATTTTTCCTGCCCTTCTTCGTGATCTTCGTGCTCTTCTTTGGACGTCCCATTTAATTCACCTGAAACAAATTACAATTATTTAGTACGAGATACAATCCTAACTATGAAGCTACATCAGAGAACACAAAATGCATGATTAATTGTGTGATTATTAACAAAACAAAAGAAAATAAATCAGTAAGCAGTTCAATCTCCAACTGAAAATTGACTTATAAATGTTACTTTCATACCTCGACAGATGAACCCACGCCTTCTCTAACATTGTTTCACCTAACCTTATTGAAAAACGTAAGAACAAGAAAAAGAGTGGCAGATAGAAGACAATATTCTAAATAAATCACAAAATCGCAAGAAAAAGAGTGAAAAACTGACAATGTTGAGTACATAACACAATATGACAAGCAAAAACACACACAAAGTTTATCAATCCGTCACAAAATTAAACAAAGAGAAGCAAACAGAAATAAACTCAACATCAAAGTCATGTAATAACAAAACCAATGAACATATTACAAAGGAAAAAACACGAGGGAATTAACATGTGGTCTGGTTAGAACAAGAGTGAAACACGATTGCTGGATATAATTTGTGGTCTGGTTAGAACAAGAGTGAAACACGATTCCAATATATAATGTGTAACAAAAAAAAAGATAAATCAGTTTGATTTTAAGAAGAAATGCATGTGAAAATTATGAAGTTTAACTGAAACAAAAAATAAATATGTTTGATTTAAAGACGAAATACATGTGAAAGTTAAGAACTTCCACTGAAACAAACCATAAATCTGAAAGATTGAAGAAAATAAATCCTAAATCTTTACCTTCGATTCAATTTCGACCTTCAATCCTCTTCAAATCGAGATGCGCGGAAGAATCTCACCGGTTACTGAGCACGAAATCAAGCTTCACGGTGTCGCCTGAGAGTTTCTTCGGCGGGAGACTCAGAATCGGAGAGTCGATGTTAGGGTTTCTCCGCAGAGAGAGTTCTCTCCTTTTTTTCCCTTTCTTTCTAATGCCGACCAAATTTTTTTATTCTTAAGTACTAAAAGTATCACTGTTAAGAGGGAAACACTTTGGTTTTTCCCGGCTCTCGAAATTTTATCTAAGTATACGCGTTTTGCATGTTTTTTTATCCTGTTCACTCAACAGCTTTAAGTAAGTGCTATTAATATGTACCAAAAAAAAAAAATGTCTTTCATAGCAGATTGAAAATCAATGCTATGACAATATGCTATCAATACAGATTTTTTTTGTAGTGTACCTTTCTCCTTGACAATGAACCCGTGACCATAAAGACGCGTCGGCTTCCTCCAAATATATTGCAAGTTTAGGGTTTGCACTCCGTATGTCCTCCATGTACCGATTAAAATCATAATGAGTATGAGCATATGCAACACCTTTCACCAAATACAAGAGATGCTTTCCCTTATACTTTTGGACAAAGTTCTGTTGTAGGTGATAATAACATATTCCTCGAGTCGTCCAAGAAAACACCTTATCACATGCATATTTAACGGATGTGTGCCGGTCTGAGACTATCACCAAGGAATATTCATCAGAAATACAACTCCTCAATTTTGTGAAAAATCATTCCCAAGATTCTTTGTTTTCAGCATCAACGATTCCAAAAGCCAATGGAAATATCTGAAAAATTACCATCTTGTGCAGCTGCAACTAACATAACACCTCCATACTTTCAGTTTAGGTGAGTTCCATCCACCACGATTAACCTTCTCTGATACTGATATCCAACTATAGAAGCTCCAAAGGATATAAATAGATACTTAAATCTACTCTCAGGATCAAGCTCTATACTTGTGATAGAACCCGGATTTGCTAACGAGATTTGCTCTAAATATGAAGGAAGCCTCTCATACCCATCTTCTACTGAATCTCTCACCAATTCTTGAGCATGTACCAATGCTCGGTATAAAGTGGTGTAATCTAGATTCATGCCAAACATCTTTTTCATTGCATCTTTGATATGCTGCAGAGTTAACCCATCAATGATTCCAACGCGATCTAAGAAAAAAATAGCAATATACTTCGGAGCACTTCGTTTTCGCTGAGCTATCCGGTCTGTTATAGAACATGTATGGTCTTTCACATACTTGGTTACCCAAAATGTGTTTGCTCCATGTTTCACACTTGCTCTAAGCTTCCATACACAGCCATTAACACGACAATTTGCCACAAGTAGAGTTTTCATTGTCTTGTATATTCTGTAGGAGAACTTGTTCTTCACCGCTGTCAATCGCAACTCTGAAACCAGTGCATCCTTACTAACAAAACTCTGGTGGACATAGATATTGTTGCTGATACCAGTGCATCCTTCCCTATCATGTGTCACTTTCAAATCCTCAAAACCCATATCATCTTCTTCTACCTCATCCTCATCTTTAACTTTTCCATAAACACTGTAATCTTCAGCATCGTCAACGTCTTCATCAAAATCAGGGATATCAACATCCTTCTCCCTATCATGTTTTCCATCTTCAGGCAAGTTATCATCATATTCTTCCTCTTCTTCATATTCGTCATCTTCTTCCCTTTCATTACTATCTTCAGCTTCAGCTTTTTCAGAAACTTCATTACTATCTTCAGATTCTTTGTTTCCGAACTTGCCTCGGCTTGATACACAAAGACGTACATAATGCGTTTTAGTTATCTCGATCAAGTTCCAAACTTGTCTATCACTTGTAACATGAATAAGAGGAGTGTATGGAGCCATATGTTGCATCATTGCATCTGGTAAGGAGTAGGTAAACTCCACAACCTCTGTGTTCATGTGTAGGTTATAATCTTCTTGAGCCATTTGAACAAGTTCCTCATGTGTATAACCTTCGGTCAAAAAGAACATTCTCGCTCCTTTGACATAAGCAACCACAAAATCCCAAAAATGTTCTTTCACCAACCACTCTCCATAGATTACCGGTAACAAACGCATCATCTGAAAAAATATAATTAAAACACATTAGATAACATAGAACATCAATGTAGCCTTCTATCATTAGCTAAAAAACCTAACAAACATCAATGTTGATAACCTCATAATTACCACAAATTAAGGTACAAATTTTATTCAGTAGCCTTAATATTTGACTAATATAAGAAGAAAATAGTTAAAAGTCTTTATATGTTTAGAGAAAACGAAAGTTTATTAAATATTGACCTAGAAGGCTTCCTGGAACTCTTCGCCAGAAGACTTTCACGTAAGTCTTCTAGCCGAAGACTTCTAGGAAGTCTTCCGGAAATGTCACTTTTGCAATTGAAAATTTACAATAGAAGACTTCCAGATAAGTCTTCTACAGCAGACCTCTCGGGAAGTCTTCCCTTGATTTAAAAAAAAAATCAAAATGCTGGAGAAGACTTCCAGGAAGTCTTCTAGAAAAAACAGGTTTGTTTTGCAATTGACCGAATTATGTCATAAATTTGACTTTCCTAGAAAGTACGTCTTCTGGGAACGATTCAAGGAAAGTCTTCTCAATATTCAAAATTAATTCTTCCAACCGTTGGTGTTAGTCTTCTTAGGTTTCTTTTGCAATTAATAAAAAACTTAAAATAATTAATTTTAATCAGAAGACTTCCAGGGAAGTCGTCGGTCGGAAGACTTCCATGTAAGTCTTATCTCGTAAGTCTTCTGTTGACCAGAATCCCAGAATAAAACTTCAGAAAACTTCCCTAGAAGTTTTTCGATAGACGACTTTCCTGGAAGTCTTCTGGTTAAAATTAATAATTTTAAGTTTTCTTATTAACTGCAAAAGTAACCTAAGCAGACTTACCTCAACGGTTGGAAGACTTAATTTTGAAAGTTGAGAAGACTTTCCTTGTAACGTTCTCAAAAGACTTACAAGTAAGTCTTTTGGGAAAGTCAAATTTCTGACACAATTCGGTCAATTGCAAAACAAACTTATTTTTCTAGAAGACTTCCAGGAAGTCTTCCCGTTTTTTTTTTGTTAACAAAGAAATGTTGGAAGACTTCCATGAAGTCTTCCCACTTCCATATAAGTCGTTTCAAAAAGACACAAAGAAAGTCAATTGCAAAACTAACTTGTGCTTTAACCAGAAGACTTTCATATAAGTCTTCTCCAACGAGAAGACTTATGTGGAGGTCTTCCGGACGAACAAATCTGGGTAAAAAATCGATTTCATACCTTTACCACTGAGATAACTTATGCAGCTTCTCCAATACCACATAAAACGACCAAGTTGAGCGACCCACTCATTAATGACCAAGAATCATGAGCTTAAATGGCTCTATGAACCTTACAAAATTTCGAATTAAAATCTTGTGTTTTTTGGATGAACAAAGAGAGAAAGTGAAAGAGCTAAAGTTTTTTCTGCATAAGAAATGAAAAAGGAAAGTCAATATCTACTTTTAGAAGCATTAAAAGCTTCAAATTGGTTGTTCATGATGGTTGGTGTATTGAAGATAATGGCAATATTGTAAATACTTGATGAAGATGAGGATGATATGGTAATACAATCATTTTCGAAAAAAATAATAATAAAGTAATGGCATTTTCGTGAAATATCCAAAGTTCTAGGATGAAAAGGGAAAGTGGTAGTTTCAAAAGAGTCATGGGTGGGGTTTCACAATTGACTTCAAGGGTTTCCTTGATTTGTCTTGGAAACATACGACATGACAAGGGTTTCCTCGATTTTTGTCGGAGACAAACGAGGAAGATGAGAGAAGAATGACAATCAGATGAGGATGATGGACAAGTGGAGACATGGTCGACTTCGTCGCTGGATTACTTCATTGATGTCGTCGTTGGATTCCTTCGTTGTTGTCGTCGTTAAAGTTTCAGAGGGGAAGCGATAGATAAGGTTGGAGGGACCCACTAAAAGATCCGATTAGGTATGGAGTCGGGTCGGATAGATTAGGTTGTGCCAGTAATAAGATGATTTCATTAGGAGTATTTTTGATATTGACCATGTTTTGTATTTAAAACTAAAGATGATTTCATTAGGAGTATTTTTGACATTGACCATGTTTTGTATTTAAAACTAAATAAAAAAAAGAAATTGTTTTTATAAACATGGCATAATAGAATAAAGTTTGGAGGTTCTAGGACATATTAGAATATGGTCCATCGATTTCACTCATCTCTCCCTCTCAGTTTCTCTTTCTTTAATCTCAACCACATTATCAACTTACATCCACACAATCTTCCTTATCTCATTCGACTGTGTACAACTAGTATAACTCTTATAACCAAACATGTTAAGAAATTGTATAACTGATATAACTTGTATATAGATGTTATAATTTATGTTTTGCAGTATAACTAGTATAACTCTTACAACTAAACATGAAATTGTCTTGTAAAAAAAGTTTGCAGTTAGTGTTTTATTTTTATTTTTACTTCATTTAGTTGTAAATATAATACTAGCATTTAGTTAGCTAATATAATCAAAATAATTTCAGTTATTTTTTCTATGGAAAATTTATTATTACAAATACTAATTTACATCAGTATACAAACATTTCTCAAACATGATTACAAACTATGAAGAAGTGCACATAACCCATGAAAAGTTCATGTATGTCTCTATGCACCATGTGAAATACAACGTTGAAGAAGATAATTGTCACTCGAGACCACTTCAGATATGTGACACTAGTTGTCACTCATCACATTCCATACTATTTGGGAGCTTTCAAACTGATTCAGATCCTTATTCTCACCTTTGAAAGAGTAGAAAGCTTTCTGTATTTGTCTAGGAAATCAGCAGTATTCCCATCAACTACTATGAAGTTTTTAATTTCATTCATCTTCACACCGGTTACATGGTTGACAAAACAGCACGTGTTTGCAATCAATGGCCTCCCTGGCTTTATTATTAGAATCATGCCTCTCGTATCTTAACAAGCTCTTTTACTTAAAACAAATCAAAGATTGTAAAGATTTAATAATTCAAGACTTTAGCGATTAGATGAAGGAAAGAGTTTTGAATGTTGTTCTTACGGTGTTGATGAGCTCCACGGGTGTAGGAAGGATAGCGCCTGCATGGTAATGATCTATCCCTAAACCACCACCAATATTCAAGTAGCTAACTTCAAAGCCTTGACGCCTGATTTCTATTCCACCATGAGAACCGCAACATCTCTGAATATATCAATTTGGAATCAACATAATGTACAAAGAGCAAACCATGTTCATCAGATTACATCAAAACACAGAATAAAGCAAGAATATGTATCATATGAAGTACTATAAGCGGACTTAATCTTTGTAATGGTAGAGCCTAGATAGCAATGTGCTCCAACAAGATTGAGCTCATTGGGATGTGCCTTCACCCCATCCAGAAACCATTGAAGTTTCTCGTTCCTGATACTAAAATTTAAGTTCTTGTCGCAATGGATACATTTGGGGACCTCCTACATATGGATACACCTGAACATAACGTAACAAACGAAAAAAACTCACTTCTATCTAACAGAGGAAAGGAATCGAAGGAGAAGAAAGAGGAAGGCTGTGACATTGGCTGTGAGTGACTAGCTTCCGGATTTAAATTCCGAGTCGTCGGGATCTGAAATTAGGGAGAAGTCGGTGGAACACCGACTCGTTTGTCTCGGAAACAAACAACATGACAAGGGTTTTGTAACGACCGTAACCCGAGATTCTTTTCTAAAAATCGGTTTGGTTATTTTCCAATAATTTCGCTGTCAATCATAACCATAAACCAATCTTGGTTTAATACTTTTCTTAATTTAAACCAAAGACTAACTCTTTGCTTCGCTTGCAACTCACAAGTATATATAATTGTATACGTGTATCTTCCTCCTTAATTTTCCCTAGCCGTCATCATGAGAAGGGAGAGAGGAGACACCATTCATGTACCAATCTTCATCTCTTGCATCTCACTAGTAATCTCCTGTCTCCTTTTCATATGTTCCATTCTTCTCCTTCTTATGTCTCTATGTTCTTCTCCTAGTGTTGTTCCCTAGCGTGGATGTGTAGAGTTGCCGCATCCGTCTCCGTTCATCACTTTCACCGATGGACCACCATTGCTAGCCACCACCGGAAGCTTGTTCTTCACCAATCACCACTGGATCCACCGTTGCTGATGTCCATGGAGCCATCAATGCTCTTGTTGTTGTGTAGCTACCGAGAGGTGGAGGCGAGTTAAGACGGTGCCACCGTCTCATCACCACCAACCACCACGAGTCAACACGCGGAGCTGTGTCAGTCACTGGGGATCTATGCCGCCATCATTCCAGCCACCACCGTGTACCTGATCTGCACCTTTCGCCGGTGTGGTTGCAGCCGCAAAGCCGCCATCACCACTCATCTTCCTTGTGATCTTGTTCCAGGTTCACCGTAAGCTTCCGCAACTTGTTTCCCTTACGTGATGTCATGTGATACTAATGACTCTTAATTGTGTTATTTAGTCAAACGTGGCTCATGCATAGGGGTTGCATCTCTTTTCATTGTTTCTTGTTAAGCAAGTAATTCGAACCTTAAACCCTAGATTTATATATCTATTAATATATTTATTGTTTCAAATATAATTTCCGGTGTGTCATTAGCGAGATCGTGATTCATGGTGAAATCTTAGTTTTTTTGGTGATCAAGTCATCCGATCCGTTCATAGTCCTTATTGGCAAATGTGAGGGTTATTCCGTTAAATCCCGAACTAGTTTAGTACTGCTATTAGGAAAAGTTTATTTTCAAAACATGATCCGTCTCTGTGAATTGAGTCTACTTGCGAGTCTTGTTAGTTATTTTATTGATTGTTAAACCGGAAATAGGATAATAGAGGATTCAACTATTTTGTGAATTAGTTGATGCTGAGCAATGTTATATATATGTATATACATAGTTATATAGTAGGAACTATATGCAAGGGCGGGGGCTCAGAGATGTCTGAGCTATCGACGCAGCGGTTTTTGAGGGCGGGGGTACAAAGACGTCTGTACTATCGATGCAGTGGGTTTTGAGGGCGGGGGTACAAAGACGTTTGTACTATCGACGCAGCGGGTTTTGAGGGCGGGGGTACAAAGACGTTTGTACTATCGACGCAGCGGGTGGTTGAGGGCGGGGGTACAGAGACATACTATACTATCGATGGCGGGTATATATATATATATCCTTATGAGGAAATGTGCAGTGCATAGATAGCTGTGTACTATGAGCGCATGGGTGTTAGTTGGATTAGATGTATGTTGATTGTTCTTTGTGGTGTAGACACAGTGCTTGTTTCATGCTAGAGCTAGGCTTACATAGTCGTAGTGCTATGTACTAAGTCAGTGGTTTGCGGTTTAGCATCCCATACCTCACTGAGTGACTCCCCTGTTACTCACCCCTCCTTCTCTTCCCCTTTCAGGTGAGACCGACGAGCGGGAGTGATTGCTATCGGACTAGTGCTTTTGAAAGTTTTTATTCTTTTCTTTTGCAGACTTTCGGTTTTATATTTTTATCGGATTTATCAGTTACAAGATTTATGGCTATTTATGGGATTTATGGTGTTTGGAGACGATTAATGAGAATTAATAAATGGAGATTTCAGAGTTATTATTTATTATGTTATTTTGGAAAATACGGATGTTACAATTTGGTATCAGAGCGGGGTTCTGTCCCGGTTCTGACCCGGGACGGCAATTTATGGGACTCGGATTTCAGCGATTTTCAATGTTTCGGGATTTTGAGTTTAAAAAGAAAAAAATGATACTCTTTTGTCAAATATTTTTTGATTAGTTGTTAGCGTTTATGATTTTTTTTCTTTTATAGCAAAAGAAGACCAAGTTCCAATTCATTTTTATTGTTTTTCTATCATTGTGTTCTTCTTTCTTACGATATCGTTGAAGTTCTTTCCGGGTTTCTTCTTGGAATTCGGGACGAATTCCGATTAAGTAGGGAAGAATTGTAACGACCGTAACCCGAGATTCTTTTCTAAAAATCGGTTTGGTTATTTTCCAATAATTTCGCTGTCAATCATAACCATAAACCAATCTTGGTTTAATACTTTTCTTAATTTAAACCAAAGACCAACTCTTTGCTTCGCTTGAAACTCACAAGTATATATAATTGTATACTTGTATCTTCCTCCTTAATTTGCCCTAGCCGTCATCGTGAGAAGGGAGAGAGGAGACACCATTCATATACCAATTTTCATCTCTTGCATCTCACTATTAATCTCCTGTCTCCTTTTCATATGTTCCATTCTTCTCCTTCTTATGTCTCTTTGTTCTTCTCCTCGTGTTGTTCCCTAGCGTGGATGTGGAGAGTTGCCACATCCGTCTCCGTTCATCACTTTCACCGATGGACCACCATTGCTAGCCACCACCGGAAGCTTGTTCTTCACCAATCACCACCGGATCCACCGTTGCTGATGTCCATGGAGCCATCAATGCTCTTGTTGTTGTGTAGCTACCTAGAGGTGGAGACGAGTTAAGACGGAGCCACCGTCTCATCACCACCAACCACCACGAGTCAACACGTGGAGCTGTGTCAGTCACTGGGGATCTATGCCACCATCATTCCAGCCACCACCGTGTACCTGATCTGCTCCTCTCGCCGGTGTGGTTGCAGCCGCAAAGCCACCATCACCACTCATCTTCCTTGTGATCATGTTCCAGGTTCACCGTAAGCTTCCGCAACTTGTTTCCCTTACGTGATGTCATGTGATACTAATGACTCTTAATTGTGTTATTTAGTCAAACGTGGCTCATGCATAGGGGTTGCATCTCTTTTCATTGTTTCTTGTTAAGCAAGTAATTCGAACCTTAAACCCTAGATTTATATATATATTAATATATTTCTTGTTTCAAATATAATTTCCGGTGTGTCATTGGCGAGATCGAGATTCATGGTGAAATCTTAGTTTTCTTGGTGATCAAGTCATATGATCCGTTCATAGTCCTTATTGGCAAAGGTGAGGGTTATTCTGTTAAATCCCAAACTAGTTTAGTACTGCTATTATGAAAAGTTTAGTTTCGAAACATGATCCGTCTTTGTGAATTGAGTCTGCTTGCGAGTCTTGTTAGTTATTTTATTGATTGATAAACCGAAAATAGGATAATAGAGGATTCAACTGTTGTGTGAATTATTTGATGCTGAGCACAGTTATATATATGTATATACATAGTTATATAGTAGGGACTATATGCGAGGGCGGGGGCTCAGAGATGTCTGAGCTATCGACGCAGCGGGTTTTGACGGTGGGGGTACAAAGACGTCTGTACTATCGACGCAGCGGGTTTTGAGGGCGGGGGTACAAAGACGTTTGTACTATCGACGCAGCGGGTGGTTGAGGGCGGGGGTACAGAGACATACTGTACTATCGACGCAGCGGGTATATATATATATCTTTATGAGGAAATGTGCGGTGCATATATAGCTGTGTACTATGAGCGCATGGGTGTTAGTTGGATTAGATGTATGTTGATTGTTCTTTGTGGTGTAGACACCGTGCTTGTTTCATGCTAGAGATAGGCTTACATAGTCGTAGTGCTATGTACTAAGTCAGTGGTTTGCGGTTTAGCATCCCAGACCTCACTGAGTGACTCCCCTGTTACTCACCCCTCCTTCTCTTCCCCTTTCAGGTGAGACCGACGAGCGGGAGTGATTGCTATCAGACTAGTGCTTTTGAGAGTTTTTATTCTTTTCTTTTGCAGACTTTCGGTTTTATATTTTTATTGGATTTATTTCATTTACGAGATTTATGGCTATTATGGGATTTATGGTGTTTGGAGACGATTTATGAGAATTAATAAATTGAGATTTCAGAGTTATTATTTATTATGTTATTTTGGAAAATACGGGTATTACAGGTTTCCTCGATTTTGTCGGAGACAGACGAGGAAGATGAGAGAAGAATGACATATCAGATGAGGATGACAGACAAGTGGAGACATGGTCGACTTTGTCGCTGGATTCCTTCATTGATCTCGTTGTTGGATTCCTTCGTTGTTGTCATTGTTAAAGTTTCAGAGGGGAAGCGATAGATAAGGTTGGAGGGACCCACTAAAAGATCCGATTAGGTATGGAGTCGGGTCAGATAGATTAGGTTGGGCCAGTAATATGATGATTTCATTAGGAGTATATTTGACATTAAGCATGTTTTGTATTTAAAACTAAATATTTTTTAGAGAAATTCTCTTAGATAGCCCCTTTTAGTTTGTTCTTCACAAAAATAGTTCTTAAGGAAGAAAATGACCAAAATAGTTTTTTTTAGAAGCTAATTTTTTTATTAATATGCATTTATACCCCTAGGGTTAACTAATTTAGACTTTAAGGTTTAGAGTAAAGGGGTGGGTTTGGGGATATGATTTAAAATTTCAAAAAAAAAAAAAAAAAAATTCAAAAAAAAATATGCTATTTTGGTCATTTTTTTCAAGGACTATTTTTGTGACAAAAACTTAAAAAGGGATATTTAAGAGAATTGTCCTATTTTTTTTATATATAAATAGGACATAATAGAATAAAGTTTGGAGGTTCTAGGACATATTAGAATATGGTCCATCGATTTCACTCATATCTCTTTCTCTCTTTTTCTCTTTCTTTAATCTCAACCACATTATCAATTTACATCCATACAATCTTCCTTATCTCATTCGACTGTATACAACTAGTATAACTCTTACAACTAAACATGTTAAGAAATTGTATAACTAGTATAACTTGTATATAGATATGTTATAATGTATGTATAATATGTAGCTACTATAATTAACATGACTAATAACTCATGTTTTATATATGAAATAAACAAGCAAATATCTTAATTGGTATATGATGAGAAAATTTTATCTATTTTATTTGAGTTTTTTTTAAAGAAAAATTAAATTATTATATTACACTCTTAATTTTACATTATATACTTTATACTTTTAAGTTTTGTTAACTATATTAGCTATATTATTATGATAAACAAATATCAAATATATTTTTACAAAGTTATGATGTGAAAATATTGGTTAAACCCATAAAACTAGACATATAAACAATTGATATTATTTTTATGGGCTTATTTTTGTACTACCATTTTGGAGTAGAAATTAAGTAAAAATATCCTTGATTTTGACATAATGTAGAAACTAGCGTTTAACACTTCTCTTATTCGGTTATGCCCTTAATAATAGTAAGTATCATGTTGCATTTGGGTAGAGTGGATGAAGATGTATTACTTATATGGAAATAAGTTAATGTGTATTATTTAATATCACATCACATAAGAAGCAAACGTCACAACATTATTTACCGCATACCTAATCACTATAGATAGTAAAATAAATAGATGATATAATAGAAAGATTTTTAATAAAGAGTGTATTTATACAAAATAATATAGAACTATAACCCCACCTAAAACCACTAAATATTAAACCCAACCCCAAATTTTAAATATTAAACTCTAAACTCCAATCCCTAGATACTAAACCTTATCACAATCTCACCCCAGCCCTTGAATATTAAATCCTAAACACTAATCAGTAAATCCTAAACCCAAATATAAACCATAACCCAAAAATAACCTAAAATCCAAATAGAATGGAGCAAAATTAATAACAAAGTATATATTGGTGAAATTATTAAATTACTATGATTGCATGGAAGAAGTTAATGCTAACCCCAACCATACCTCGCAACCTTCTAAATACTAAACCCTAAACTCTAATCACTAAATCATTACCCAAATATAAATCATAAAAGCAAATAGAATGGAACAAAATAAATAACATAGTACATATTGGCAAAATTATAAAATGTATATGATTGTATGGAAGAAGTTAATGCTGACCCCAACCATACTCTCTCACCTTCTAAATACTAAATCCTAAACTCTAATCACTATACCCTAACCCAAATATAAACCCTAAACTCAAATATTAAAATCTAAGAAGTACATAACATTATGTAATATTAAATTATATTATGTAATACTAAACTATACAGTTAAACTATACAGTATAGATCATAGTACGATTTTTACATGTTCAAAAACATGTAACAATAGTAAAAACTTAAGAAAATTACAAATTATATTTCCAAAGAAAATAGATAATTTTTTAGTAAACGTCAAATGAAATGGAAAGGAACATGATAGAATAGAATGTAACATAATATATCGCATAACAAAATATGAAAATT
Organism: Sinapis alba; assembly: GCA_012274485.2. Taxonomy (NCBI): domain Eukaryota; kingdom Viridiplantae; phylum Streptophyta; class Magnoliopsida; order Brassicales; family Brassicaceae; genus Sinapis; species Sinapis alba. The sequence continues at coordinate 269,768 of MU105709.1, read as the reverse complement.
ACATATTGTTTTATATTTCTATTTTATATGCATATAATAGAATAGAACATGATAAGAAAAATTGTTCATCTTCTCCGATCAACTTTGGGTCATTTAACAATGAAAAATTTAAGATCAACAATATTAAAAGAACTCAAAACATAAATCACGACGTCACCTCATTGTTCTTGAAGGTGCCATCTTTTCCTCCAAACTTAATTCCACAAACCCATAATCCTTGCTCATTCTTCGCGTTGAGAAGAAGATGATGTTTGTTTCGTAGAACTGAGAAGAAACTAAATCACTTTTCTCAAAATCAACTAATAAAAAGTTTCTAGGAATAATGGGTGAACAAAAGCTGACCACAATTTACGTTTTCTGAGAATTATTAATATGATTAATATTAATGAGCCAAATTGAAAAAGAATTTCTTTGCAGACTAGCAAAAGAATAATCAAGTTCATTTGGGTTAGTGAAAAGAAAGAAATATCATTTAAGTTTGGGGGGAAATGTTGAAAGTTTGACATTGAGCAAAAGTGTAGAACTTGTTTATATCTTAGGATTGAGTAGAACAATGAGGATCAACTTTTTTTTGCATAAATTGTTTCCTTTCTTAGATATTTTTTTGTAATGTCAATTCTTCCTTGTTTGAGAGATAGTTACCAAAATCTTGAACCACCCACAAAGACCTTTGAACCCAACCGAATGAGAATGATTGATACTCACTTTGCAAGACTGCACTTGATAGTTAAATGAATGTAGGGAGTTGCTTTGAGTTGATTGCTTGAGTTCTATTTGGTCCCCGTTTCTAGAGTAAAGTTTGAGTTGTGATATCAATTGATATCACTCAAATTATTCTGTGAGCAACTTTACCCTCTCAAATAAGATGTTCAGTTATAGTACTAAGGGATCGAATCCACATGGAGCATGGATACACAATAAACTCAAGATAGTCGCGATTAAGCTAAGTAAGTAAATATAAAAGAAGTAAATAAAGCAGAACAAGGCAGTTGTTCAATTGGTTGATTGGTTTGTAAGCAAAAAAACAAAATAGCTAGATCTCAAGCAATAAGAATTGTAGAGATATAGAATGCTAAGGGTATGTATGTGAATGAATCCTAGAACTCGAATCAAATGTATAGATATCTAGTTTTCGCATGTGAGTCTAATAAGTTATCTAAGTTCGATGTCCCAGCTTTCGCTTGGGAACACGAGGTGAACATCAATCAATGCTACCATTATAGTATTGACAGATGCTGCCTTAGATCGATTTTATATTCCTATTTGATAATTTCTGTAATCTTCCTAGACTAGCTATTGCATGTATCTAGCAACCTATCTCAAGAGAATATATTCTAGTGAAGAACTTACTGTCGTAGTTGTCTACAATCCTAAGATCAGAGTTCTAGTTAGCTTCTCTAGAACACAAGCATTAATAGGAATTCTAATGAAGGATATATTATGTTTCACCCTAGAAATTCTTTAGTTTTTCTAATCCATGAAAATCCTAAGTATCCCTAAATCTAACAAAGAGAAACTACTTAGACATGATTGAGCAAAGCATGACAATAAACTGAATAAAATGCATAAAATAGAATAAGGTAATAAAAACTGGAGTTCCAATACAAGCTCTGAAGGAGTCTTGGATCATCTCTCCAAACCTACTAAAACCCCTAAAATTTTATGATGTGAAATAAGAGAATGGTAAAAAGTGTGTGTTGCCTAATAGAATGGCAGAGCACGTAAATATTAGGTATAAGTCAGCTAGAGGCATTCTTGTAAATATGTGGATCTTTGGGCTCTAAGTCGGCCCGTCTCTCGCGTCACCGTTGATCGATAACAAGGGGTTATCATTGATCGACATTTCATCTGAATGTCAACTCTTGACTGGTTTCTAAACAACTACGAGTTTCTCCTATATTTAGCTCCAAAATGCTCCAAAATGCTCCAAAATCACCATATTGTTCCAAAACGTATATGTACCTGTAAATACCCTAAAAGACTCCAAAACATAATAAAAAGACCCTAAAAAGGTTATATACCACGACTAAAAACTGGTAAAATTCATGGTATATCAACTCCCACAATCTTAACACAGTCCCTAGTGTTATACATTCGAAGATTGGTGGGAAAATAAATCATAAGTACACATTTTATGTATAAGTGGGTTTGGTTGGACGTTCAGTCATGTTCTTGTTTGATTGTTGGCTGGCCGGTTGGCTCTTTCATCTCCAACCCTTGGTGTTGGTTGGTCCATCGGTCATGTTCTTGTTTGATTGTTGGTTGGTGGGTCGACCATATGCTTAGGATGGTCTGGGGGTGTTACAGTTGGTATCGGAGCATGGTTTCGTCCATGCTTCTGGAACTCATGTTTTAATCGGTTTTCAAATATTTTATCGAGTAAAAATGAGTCACAAAACAGATTAGGGAAACCGGTCACGTCCAGCCTTAGGATTTATGGGTTTAGGAAATTGGATTAGATAGTGGACTCTAAAATTGTTAGGTTGATTGGTTAGCATTGCTAGGTTGTTTGGTTAGTATTGCTCTTAGGTTGCTTTGTTAGTATTTGTTGGGTTAGTTGTTGACTAACTTGCATGTGAAGTGTTCTATTGAGTTGCAGCTTGTAAGTGTGTTTGTTGATTGGAACTTTAAGGATGGAAACCTTAAATTGAAGGGAGTTCAAGGCCAAAAATCCAAACCCGAAGAGAAAGAGAAAATATGGGATCAGAGTGGCTGAACCGTGGTATAGACTGGACATATGGAAAGGAAGATCGGGAAAGGATTCAAGTAATCATCATATAGGATGGTATCTATCTAAAAGACAAGATGGTATCACTGGATATTAGTGTGTTATGGTAGGGTAAAAAATAAGAAGATGATCCAGCGATCATTCAACTGAAAACATATGATGACGATTGTGGAGACCTTGATGAGGACACTCAAGGAACAATGGTAGACAGAGTAAAGAGATATGTAGATGAGTTAAGAATGGGTGAACCGTGGGAAATCAAGAAAAGGACATTATTTAAGACTAAGGGAAATGTTATAGAATGTATCAAGATAAAGCAAGTTAAGAATCATGAATGGGATAGAGACCAAAGGAATCAATAGAAGACATCAAAAGCAAACCGATGAAGAAACACATCAAATGACGAAGACTGCAAGAAATAGTGATCTAAGTAGCGATTGTAATCAAAGCACATCAAGGAGGAGAATGTCGTGAAGCTGAGCAATTGGACATCTAAGAATTGGAGGACAAATTCTATTAAGGGGGGGGGGGG
>MU105709.1:232198-265682 GCA_012274485.2 Sinapis alba | reverse complement strand
CATGAGACTGAGACATGAATGGAGACATATGTGCACCGTGTGTTTCCGCGTATGCGACCGAAAGCATGCGGGCTGACACACAGTCGCCCGTGTTGCTTCTCCTCACTGGTCGAAGCTTTCTATAAATACCCAGCCCTCCCTTCAGTTTTCAGAGATCCAGACCACACCAAAGACACTTCAAAAACGTGTCTAGAGAGAGAGAGAGAGAAAAAAGTGAGAGATTTTAGAATATAGTCATTTCTGAAGGCCGATACTCCACCGAGAAGACCAGTTCTGTCCAACAACGATTCTCTACGATTGTGACACAGAAGCCCTGTCCATATCAGTTTGCCCAGGCCTGTCAGTTTCTTCATGATCAAGCTGAGGTTCTGTTCAAGTCGAGACCAGTCCATTTCAGTCAAGACGTCCATCTTGGGTTTTGGCCAAGTCCTCTCCGATCAACCAGTTGTTTATCGGCATAAAACACTGTGAGTTGGTTTGTTTGAATTCTGTCTGGAATTTAGGATAGTTTATGGTTATGTTTGGGTTCCACTTGGAACTTAGGATATAAATCGAGTATTCATATATAGTAGAATGCTCACCTTGTTGCATGATAGAGTCCTAAGGGTTATTTTATTGAATTAGACTTAGCTTATCACGGCTAAGCTAAGATGAAATGGAATTAAAACTGAGTTAATAACCTGACTAGAACTAGGGTGCATCATGTTTCTATTCTTGCGTGTTGATATGATTGAGTGTAGGTTCCCCTTATCTTTAAGGATAGTTTCATAGCAGGAGGCCGAACTATCTGGGTAACGGTTTGATTGAATAAATTGCTTGTTAGATTAATTAAATGCTTGCTTGTTTAATTAATCTTGTTGATTGAGGTTAGTAAGCTCTTGGTAAGGGAGTGACTAACCGGTTGATTTGTTGGAATTAAGGTTATTTAGTTATGTGCTGATTAGATGTTTGTACAAGGGATACTAGGCCATATAGGCCGGGTTACTGGAATTAGTGGTTAGTGTTGTAGAGTCGAGAGTCTAGTTAGGATTTGGAACTATAGCCTTAGGTTAGGTTCTGGATTGAGTGTGTGTGTGTGTGTGTGCGCGTGTGTCATATAGCATGTGCGTAACCCGCCCATGCTAGGCATGTTTAGGGGTAAATTAATGTTCCTCGACCTCGTACTCAGCGGGTTCAAGGAAACCCCTTATTTGCTGGATCGAGAACACCCAGAGAGACAGGGTCATGGCCCATGGCTGAGTGGTTACACGACGATGTAGAAAGAGCGGCAGTGCCCGACTGTACTGTGGCTGTTGCATGGTGACCTGAAGGTACTGTGGGCCGCGATCATTGTGTAACAACTGACAGTGGCCCAAAGATACTAGGGCTGTCTCGCGGTGACCCGAAGGTACTGTGGGCCGAGATCGGTTAAAAGTTTCTTCTCCTAGTGTTTGTGATAAAGAGATAGAATATTGTCGAGGATGTGGAGGAGGAACCTAAGTCACAAGGGCCCTAGATNGGGGGGGGGGGGAAGAATGTAGTAGCCCTCCCGAAGGGGTAAATCTGTCGAGATCAACAAGTTAGAATTTTGAGCCAACCTTTGGGGAATCAGAGTATGGTGAGGAATTCTGAGATTTGATCATATAAAACTTGACTTGATTCGAAGAAAATAGAAGATTGGTCGCGCATAACCTTGGGTGGTCTAGTCGAGGGTGATAAGGATCGATCGAGAAGTTTTGAAGTACGAGGTGGTTGAAGAATTGATCATGGGTAAACCATGAGTCAAATATGCCACTTGACCATGGGTAGACAATGTAATACATTGATAAAAAGAACGCTTTGGAAGCACGACCTTTTAGAAGCAATAATTTTTAGAAGCATGATGTTTCCGAAGCATGATGTTTTCGTAAGAATTTTGTATCAATAAAATATTAAATTTAGAAGATAATAAGTCAGAAGCAGGACGGGAATTAAGCAGGATGGGAAGAAATCACGACGGGATCGAAGCACGATGGAAAAACCCGAAGTTAGCTGAAAACAACAATTTCGGTATTATGAAATTTTTCAAGGAAGCCAAAGGCTTGAGAAATATTTTCCATCAATGTCAATTCTGTTTGGAATTTATTAAAAATATTCAGCATATCAGAACAGGAGCCGAATAATATTCGGGATTGATCGTGGGTCGAAAATATGCTGGAAGGACCGAAATCAGATAAACAAACCGAGAAGCACGAGGTGGATCAATGCATGAGATCAAGACGTGCTGTCTACTATCTAACAAGCTGAGTGTCTACAGAATATCGAGGTGTCGTGGTAAAAATAAGCAAGACATGCAGTTTGAGATGTCGAAGCACGAGATGTCGTCGTACCTGCAATTGACGCATGCGAGCTGACATGTATGGAGCGGTGTGTTGCGACGCATGCACTCCAGCCATGCAGCAAGCCATGTGGACGTGGGTTTGTCTATGCACATGAGACTGAGACATGAATGGAGACATATGTGCACCGTGTGTTTCCGCGTATGCGACCGAAAGCATGCGGGCTGACACACAGTCGCCCGTGTTGCTTCTCCTCACTGGTCGAAGCTTTCTATAAATACCCAGCCCTCCCTTCAGTTTTCAGAGATCCAGACCACACCAAAGACACTTCAAAAACGTGTCTAGAGAGAGAGAGAGAGAAAAAAGTGAGAGATTTTAGAATATAGTCATTTCTGAAGGCCGATACTCCACCGAGAAGACCAGTTCTGTCCAACAACGATTCTCTACGATTGTGACACAGAAGCCCTGTCCATATCAGTTTGCCCAGGCCTGTCAGTTTCTTCATGATCAAGCTGAGGTTCTGTTCAAGTCGAGACCAGTCCATTTCAGTCAAGACGTCCATCTTGGGTTTTGGCCAAGTCCTCTCCGATCAACCAGTTGTTTATCGGCATAAAACACTGTGAGTTGGTTTGTTTGAATTCTGTCTGGAATTTAGGATAGTTTATGGTTATGTTTGGGTTCCACTTGGAACTTAGGATATAAATCGAGTATTCATATATAGTAGAATGCTCACCTTGTTGCATGATAGAGTCCTAAGGGTTATTTTATTGAATTAGACTTAGCTTATCACGGCTAAGCTAAGATGAAATGGAATTAAAACTGAGTTAATAACCTGACTAGAACTAGGGTGCATCATGTTTCTATTCTTGCGTGTTGATATGGTTGAGTGTAGGTTCCCCTTATCTTTAAGGATAGTTTCATAGCAGGAGGCCGAACTATCTGGGTAACGGTTTGATTGAATAAATTGCTTGTTAGATTAATTAAATGCTTGCTTGTTTAATTAATCTTGTTGATTGAGGTTAGTAAGCTCTTGGTAAGGGAGTGACTAACCGGTTGATTTGTTGGAATTAAGGTTATTTAGTTATGTGTTGATTAGATGTTTGTACTAGGGATACTAGGCCATATAGGCCGGGTTACTGGAATTAGTGGTTAGTGTTGTAGAGTCGAGAGTCTAGTTAGGATTTGGAACTATAGCCTTAGGTTAGGTTCTGGATTGAGTGTGTGTGTGTGTGTGTGCGCGTGTGTCATATAGCATGTGCGTAACCCGCCCATGCTAGGCATGTTTAGGGGTAAATTAATGTTCCTCGACCTCGTACTCAGCGGGTTCAAGGAAACCCCTTATTTGCTGGATCGAGAACACTCAGAGAGACAGGGTCATGGCCCATGGCTGAGTGGTTACACGACGATGTAGAAAGTGCGGCAGTGCCCGACTGTACTGTGGCTGTTGCATGGTGACCTGAAGGTACTGTGGGCCGCGATCATTGTGTAACAACTGACAGTGGCCCAAAGATACTAGGGCTGTCTCGCGGTGACCCGAAGGTACTGTGGGCCGAGATCGGTTAAAAGTTTCTTCTCCTAGTGTTTGTGATAAAGAGATAGAATATTGTCGAGGATGTGGAGGAGGAACCTAAGTCACAAGGGCCCTAGATATAGTGTTGAACCCTAGAATGAGTCTAGGTAGAGTGTAGGTGGTTAACAAGTAAGTGAGTTATGATCAACTGATTGCTGAGTTGTTTTCATGCAGGTTCCTGTTACTTGAAGTTAGATAATGGCAGGAGGCCGGGACTAACTTAGTAACGGTTTGATTAGATAGTAAATTGTGATTGCATGTTTAGCTTTAGCTTTGATTGCATGCTAGAGTTAGATTGACTGTTATTTTGGGTTGTCTGGTTAGTTACTAGGTTGCGGGTAGAGGCCACCAGCTCACTGACTGACATTAGGTTACTCATCCAACTCCATTTTCCTTTTTGCAGATAGCTTTAGTAAGGATGATCAGATAGCTTGGTGCTGGACGTTAGGACCGCCAGAGTAGATTTTCATGCCTTTTGTAAAGGGTATTTTGATATGGGTTGAGTTGACTCGATTTGGCAGTAGGCCAGGCCCAGTCCTGAATTATTCAATGTATGAATATTTCTTTTGATCAATAAAGTATATTTTTTATATGCGTATCATGAGTACTCTGATATTTGACTAGTCCGGTCTAACACAACTTTAGGTCTTGGTACGGGTTGAAAAGCCTTAGGCCTCGATTTAATGGAACCATTAACTCTTGGTACGGTTTGCAAAGCCTTATGCCTCGATTTAGCGGGACGAGTTAGTGGATGAACTGGTCTAAGTTTCGGAGTAAGTTCTGTGACTCTGACCAGATTGTCCCTATCCCGTCACGTAGCGCTTCCGGACCATGGTGTTGGGTTGGACGGTCAGTCATGTTCTTGTTTGATTGTTGGCTGGCTGGTTGACTCTTTCATCTTCAACCCTTGGTGTTGGTTGGTCCGTCGGTCATGTTCTTGTTTGATTGTTGGCCAGTGGGTCGACCATATGCTTAGGACAGTCTGGGGGTGTTACAAGGCATGTCAACGTTTAATGCCCCAAAAGGGCCAGCACAGAAAAATAAAACTCCTACCCGAAGCGCAATGTTTTAAGCTTAAAAAGAAAACAAAGAAGGAGACTAGCTTTAGACCGGAGGAGATTTCTCAGGGTCTTCACTGGAGGTAGACCTTGGAGCTTCCTTAGCAGTTTCCTCTAATGGAATCGTAGGCTTATCCTCAAAAGAAGGAGGTGAAAGCCCCTAAAGGTGAGACTCATATGTCTTCAACACCTTGTATTTCTCCAGTTCAACCATATGCTTCCAGTCTCCAGTTCGCTGATTAAGCCATTCCCTTATCAGCTCCCAGCTTTGCACCACCTTAGCACTGCTCACTGCAAGAACCTTCTCATCAGCAAAGGTCTCGACCCTGGACTTTAAGTCACAGTAATCCTCCCTCAAGTCCTTCATTGCTTCCTTAAGCCTGACATTCTCTGAAATCGCCAAAATCCCGCCCTCCTACTGATTCTTCACCTTGACATTGAGGGCCCTGATCTCTTTATCACTGGAGAGATTCTTTTCCTTCTCTACTCGCAGCTGAGAAGCTAGTGCGTCCATCTCTTCCTTGCTTGAAACTTGCTCCTTTGCCAGCTCACCAAGATGGAACAACTGAGACATCACCAACAAATGGCTAAAACTAAAAGCGAAGAATTACCTGAAGCAAATCTCCCTGGAGAGATTGGATAACATCATAAGGGTCATTGCCAGAATAAGCCGCAGGAACCAGAGGGAACACTTTTGTGTTGAGGTTCGCAGGGACTTTGGTTTGGTCGTCCGAACCCTGAGGAGAAGTTTGGGGAGTCGATCCCGAAGCCCTCAATTTTTTCTTTAAAGACAAAGACACTTGAGCAGTCGCAGCCTTACACTTGACCGCACTACTCCTCACAAACTGTACGTCATCATCGTCACCTTCGGGAGCAGCCTGCTTCATGGCCACCATTTTTGCTGAAAGCTCCCCCATGGCCACCATTTTTGCTGAAAGCTCCCCTACGAGCAAAATGCCAAAAAGTAGAAAAACCGAGAATAGTCATAAAAGCGAAATTCTCAACCCAATGGTTATCAAAAACCTGATGGCGTTTCCTTTACTTCTTCAGAATCTCCTGAACTGGAGGATCGCTATTACGAGGATGAAGGTAAAACCTACCCTGTCCGCCATTCAGTGGAGATACGAAGTATGAGAACAAAACCTCATTGATCCCCAAGATAAGATTCTTGAGATCGCCAAGATTATGGATAGCTATCAAAGTCCTCCAAGAAGGAGGGTTGAGTTGACCTGGCGAAATGTTGAAAAACTCCGACACCTTCGCCACCAGTGAAGGGATTTTCCCTCGATAAACCGACTCAAAGAAATCTTCGTAAATTGGTACCTCATCGACTTCAAAGTACAAAACCTTATCAAAAGGTCTAGGAATCCGGATAGCGATATCGCCAGGAAGCGAATACTGATCCCTCGATGCCTCCACTTCGTCTACCCCAATTTTCGTAATATGACCAATTTTCGGCGCCTCTTGCGAAACCATTACCTGCTAGGGCTCTCAACCTCAGCCATCAAATCTACGGAAGAATCAACTGACCCGACATATCTGGACAACTCGATTCTGGTTTTGTTCTTTGACCTAACCCTACTGCCTATAGAAGAGGAACCTATAAAGATGCTAGTTTTATCTCCCATCCTAAGGACTGATACCGGAAATCAAAGAACCCAGGGAAGTCTAAGAGAGATTGAGAAAGAGAATCGTCTCCAAAAACCCTAAGGATACAAAAAGAAGGAGTATGGAGAAGTACCTGATAAAGCGGAGAGAATATAGAAAGGAGATCCGCAGGATGTGCTCGGCGAGATATCTAAAGACAAAACAAAGAAAATTAGAAAATTTTAGGCATCCTCGAGAGGGATATTTAATAGGAATCCGGAAAGAGCTGTTGCGCGTCTTGGGGAAGTCGACATAAAGAAAACTTGATCTCAAAGCAATATTTGGTGACCTCTCCCTTCATTGGATGCCGAACCCAAGTAACGAGGAAAACTCACTGAAGTTCTTTATTCCTCCAAGTTTCTGCTACTGACCTCGAGTCCTCGCCTTTAAACGAGCAAATTTTTTGATACCCATTGAAGTATCAAAAATCATTCAACAAATCTTGCTTCGAGATTGAAAACCCTACGTCCAACAAGCAACTATCAACACTCACTGAAGCACTGAGTGTTCTTCCTCAGGACCTGTGCCGTTCAGAGAGAGCTACATTAGCTCACGAACCCTGCTTGTAAACTTCGGCATCCACTGGAATGCAAGATCAGGACTCAGAAACCTGCAAGGTCAACAGAGAACAGGTCCAGAACCTAGGAATTTCTACTAGACACCGGTCTATCTTTGGGGAATCAATCTTCCTCCGGGTTTGAACACGGTCGAGACCTAAGAAGAACCTGGAGAAAAGGAATCACTGGAGGAATGTCCTGCTCAAGGGAAGCCTGCTGAGATAGAGCGACTCTGGTCGACTCAAGTGCACATGTTATCTCCGGAATTCGATGACAAAATCGAGAAATAAGGGGCAAACTGTTGGTCAAAACACTCTGGTATAAAATTTCTCCAGGCCTCAGCCAACACACCGGCCTCCAGGTTCCTTCTGAATGGAATTCCGGGTCCGACCCCTGCTTCCATCCCTGCCTCCAGGTAAAATAGAAGTTTTCTACTAAAGGAAATTCTTCCATATTTCCTAATATGGAAGAGTGTAACCTAATAACCGACAGCTACTCACTTATATAAGGGGAGCCCAGACCCTAGAATAAGGGATCAATATTTTGAGACTAAGAGATTAGAGCTAGGCGGCTAGAACTAGGGCTTATACACCAAATGTTGTAGTTCCTGCTCATTCAATCAATAAAACATATTTTTCAGTCTTGATTTCTTTGTTTCTTCTTGTTTACTTATCGTTCCTTGGTGTTATCAAAAACCATACCTAAAATACCCTAACAAAACCTGCTTTAATCACTTTGGTGCAGAGAAAATTGTTCCATGGTCTCCCGTCAGAGAACCCAAAGGAGCATATTTAAAGTTTTGAGCAAGTCTAAAGCTTTACTCGCGCGAATGGAGTACCACATGACTACATCAAGTGCATGCTATTTCCATTTTCTCTTGATGGAAAGACTTCTCAGTGGTTTAATTTTCTCCCTATCGGCTCTCTCACTTCATGGGAGCAGGTACATTCAGCTTTTCTAAGCAACTTCAACACGAAGGCAAAGACTGCAGCATTGAGGAACAAAATCTCCTCCTTCATACAGCACACTGATGACCCCTTCTGCGACGCATGGGAGAGTTATAATGAATACCGTAGAGAGTGCCTTCACCATGGATTTGATAATGATTACTTATTGGGCAATTCTATGATGGAGTTGACTGGGGAATTCTGAAATGCTCTAAACTCTGCGAGCAATGAAGACTTCATGAGTCAGACCACCGAGGGAGCATTCACGCTGATCTAGAACATGGCAGCTAGCTCATCCAAAAAAAAATCAGGAGAGAGATCGCTCTAAGAAAGTCAACAATGTCGACACTCAGTGGACAGATGAGCTGGCAGCCAATGTTGATCAGCTGCTAAAAACAACCAAGGAAAAGTGTTCATTATGGAAGAAGCTACAGCCAAGCAGATAACTATGTCAATGGACAAGGATTTGTGCAGTTCACGAATTACCATCCGAACCCTAACGTGAGGAACAACCCACAGCTCTTCACTTACATGAGCAACAACGCGGACAATCATGCGGATAAGGTGCAAAATAATTTGGCACAGGGTACTGGATATCAGAAAGGTTTCCCTCAAAACTATCAGGGAAAAACCTATGTTTTAAGCAAAGCACATAACCAGTTCCAGAATCAGAAATAGCATAGCAACACACAGAATGCTCCAGCTACCGCTAGCGGTCCACAAGATGAAATTAAGAATCTGAGTATGATGATGCAGCAACTGTTGCAGAGTCAGATGGTTCAGGTTAGGTTATTGAATCAGGTTACCACAGACATCAACATCAGGATGGACAACATGTTCAACGAGCTGAACCAAAAATATCATAATGTTGCCAGCCACATAAGCAAGATGGATAGCCAGATTTCTCAGACAGTTGAAAGTGTCAAGAGGCTGCATGGGACACTTTCTGGAAAAATATATAAAACCCTAAGGAATGTAATGAAGTTGAGCTAAGAAGTGGGAAACAACTTGCTTAACCAGTTCAAAGGAGATTCACGGCGACAGAGAAAGGAAAGCAGAAAGAGTCAAAGCAACCAACTATGGGAGGAGTTCCTAACGCAGAAGATGATGCAGAACAGACTGCTGAATCTGAACCACTGTTCCCACAACGCTAACTGAAGCTATCCATGCTTGAGTCTACAGACCCAATGTTCCATATCCTGTTCCAGCGAAGAAGTCTCGTAAGGATCGCGATGAGATGAAATGCAAGAAGATGCTTGAGGACTTGACCATCAAGCTACCTCTAATTGATGCAATCAGTTGATCCCTTCCATGCGCAGCCTGATGAAAGGGTTGGTTTCAGGGATTATCAGGAGACAACAAGGTGACGATAATCTCATAGGAATGTAGCGCGGTGCTCCAGAACAAGATGATCAAAAAATTGAGTGATCTAAGCAAATTTGTCTTTTTAGCGCAGATTGGAAAGACTATTTTTGCATGCTCTCTATGCGATCTTGGCTCGAGCGTCAACCTGATGCCTTACTATGTGGCCAAGCGACTGGGTTTCATTAATTTCAAACCGGCCAGGATCTCCTTGGTGTTCGCGGATAGATCAGCCAAGCTTCCAGGGGAATTCTTGAAGATCTCCATGTCCAGATCAGGAACAATATCGTTCCAGCTGACTTTGTGGTTCTAGAGCTTTATTAGGAACCAAGGGACCCGCTCATTTTCGGCCAGCTTTTCTTACGCAATCTGGTGCAATCATCAATATCAGGAATGGTAGGATCGATCTCAAATTAAGAGATATCGTGATGAAATTTGAAATGGACAAGCTGCTCAATAGACCGATGTTGGATGAGCAGACTTTAACAGTAGATGGAGACGATGCTTTCACACCTCGAGAAGGCATGATTAAGGAAATCGTAGCCGATGATCCATTGAAAGTCACCTTGATCAGGGCTGAGGCAGTGCAGAATGTTCTGAATGTAGATGCTGAGGGTTATGAAAAAATGGTGGACTCACCCAGATCAATGGAAAAGATGGTCGCACAATGGAGTTTAGGTGAGAAGGGAGAGGAAGATCAGGTTAAAGCAGCTAGAGAAACTGCTCCAGTAAACCAGCTCGGCGACTCATGGAGCAGGCTCAAGGCTCTAAAGACCAAACTCAAGTCCCTGCCCACAGGGCTCAGGTATGTGTTTCTTGGACAATTCCAGATACCCTATCACATTGAACTCTTGAGCTTAACAATGTGGAAACTGCTAAACTTTTGTGTGAGCTGAGAAAATATCGCAAGGCATTAGGATATTCACTGGATGATATTCCTGGTATTTCACTTGATTTTTGCATGCATAGAATACATCTAAAAGATGAATCGATGACTTCTATAGAACATCAGATGAGGTTAAACCTGAACCTAAAAGATGTTGTAAAGAAAGAAATAATGAAACTTTTAAAGGCTGGTGTAATCTATGCAATCTTTGATAGCAAATGGGTTAGTCATGTTCATGTAGTTCTTAAAAAAGATGGAATCAATGTGATAACAAATGATAGGAATGAATTGATACCTACTAGGACTGTAACTGGACATCGCATGTGCATTGATTTCGGCAAACTAAATGCTGCAACTCGCAATGATCATTTTCCAATTCCATTTATTGATCAAATGCTTGAGAGATTGGCTAACCACCCATACTACTGCTTTTTATATGGTTATTCAGGTTTCTTTCAGATACCCATCCATCCAAATGATCAGGAGAAGACGAAGTTCACATGCCCTTATGGCTTGTTAGCCTACAAGAGAATGCCATTTGGCCTTTGCAATGCTCCTGCGACCTTCCAACGTTGCATGATGTCCATTTTTACTGACTTGATTGAGGACACAATGGAGGTTTTCATGGATGATTTCAGTGTATATGGAAGTTCTTTTTCTGTCTGTTTGTCAAACTTGTGCAGTGTGTTGCAGGGGTGTGAAGAGAAAAACTTGGTGCAGAGCTGGGAGAAGTGACACTTCATGGTCAGATATGGGATCGTGCTTGGTCAAAAGATTTCAGCGAAGGGGATCGAGGTGGATAAGGCAAAGATCGAGGTGATGATGATCCTACAACCGCCAAATTTAATCAAGAGGATCAGAAGTTTCCTAGGACATGCTGGGTTCTACAGGAGGTTCACCAAAGATTTCTCAAAAATTTCAAGACCACTCACTAGGCTGCTCTGGAACGAGACCAAATTCGAGTTTGATAGAGATTGCTTGGCTGCTTTCCACACGATAAAAGGAGATTTAGTCAGTGCTCCGATTATGCAACCTCCAGACTGGGACCTTCCATTGAGATCATGACAAATGCGAGTGATTTAATGTAAGAGCAGTGTTGGGCCAACGAAAAGACAAGAAGATGCACGTAACTTACTATGCGAGCATGATCCTTGGATGAGGCACATTGTCGACACCGCACAACCGAGAAGGAGGTATTAACAATTATCTTTGCTTTTTAGAAATTTCAGTCGTACCTAGTGGGATCTAAAGTAGTAGTGCACACTAATCATGTGGCTTTGAGATACTTGCTGACAAAGAAAGATGCGAAACCATGATTGTTAAGATGGATTATTTTACTCCAAGTGTTCGATCTTAAGATCAAGGATAACAAGACGACAACCCTAGACGACATCCATCTAGTATAGCATGTTTATGCAATCGATCTGTGCAGAACGAGCGAGCAGCCGCTCCACGGTAGCTGCTCTGGCGACTCAGAACACCTTGTGGCTGACATTAGGGAATTTTCAGGTAGGATCTTTGATGGTGCTACGGAACAACCAATAATCAAGAAGAACAAAGAAATCGAGACTGAAAGAGATGTTTTATTGAATCTTTGAGCATGAAATACAATGTGTTATGTACACCTAGCTCAAATCTATTAGTCTAATATCATTCTTGAGAATATCTTGAATTTTCTAGTTTCCTTTCTTCTCTCTTCAAGATTTTTTGTCGAGTACATCCCGCGGCTCTTCCTCCTATATCTCTTTTGCTTCATCAGGTATATGTATACACTTCCCTCTTTCGGATTTCTAGGGTTTTAGTAGCGCCGTTCTCTTTGATTCCTTTTAGATTTCTCCGGTTTCTTTGGGATCCGGTACTCGACCCTTATGAGGGGAGACAAATCTAGCCATTTCCTAGGTTCCTCTTCTATAGGCAGTAGGATTAGATTGAAGAATAAAACCGAAACTGAGCCTTCCAGATTTTCCGGGTCAAGTGATTCTTCCATAGTTCTGATGGCGGAGGTCGAAAGTCCTAATCCGGTTGCTAAGGCAATTGTATTCCAGAAGGTTGGTCCTGTTTTGAGGATCGGAGTGGATGAAGTTCCTGGATGGAGAGAGAAGTATGGTATTTTTGACGACGTCGTTATTCGAATTCCCAATCTCTTTGATAGGGTTCCGAATTTCTAGGTCGATGAGATTCCGGCATATGAGTCTTTCTTTCAATCTGAATTCCGAAGTCGAGTTCCTTCGCTTATAGCGGAAGTGTCCGAGCTGCGTAACATCTCGCCGGGTCAAGTTAACCCTCCAATTGGAGAACCTTGATAGCTATCCAAAATCTTGGCGATCTCAAAAACCTTGTCGATCTCGAAAACCTTGTCTTAGGGGTTAACAATGTTTTGTTTTCATACTTCATATCTCCATTGAATGGTGGAGAAGGTAGGTTCTATCTTCATCCTCGTAACAGAAACCCTACGGTTCAGAAGATTTCGAAGAGTGAAAGAAAGTGTCACCTGGTTTTTGATAAACATTGGACCGAGAAGTTTCCTTTTATGACTCTTCATTATTTTCGAATTTTTGGCATCTTTCTGGTAGGTCACAGGAGTCGTAGTTCCCTAGATTTTTATTGTGATTTTTAAGCTGGATTGCTTTGTTTGCAGGGGTATCTCATCTGTCTTTGTCAGCATGGAAGAAAATGATTGAGAACGTTTTACAGCTTCGTCTCAAACTGCGTCGGATCCCATTTCTAGTGAGCAAGGAGGCTTTGGAACGCGCAGCATTTGGGGTAAGCCCAATACATCCTTTCTGCTTCCTTATGTAAGGTCATCTCTATTGGTAACCTTAAGCTGTTTCTAAGTAACATGTCTGGATCCACTAGTGAATAAGCAATGGCGGCATATAAACGAGCTCTGGAGGCACTCTCAGAGAAGAAGGCCCTCGAAGCGTGCTGTCCCCAATAGCAGCGATGATGATGTGCAGTTCGTGAGGAGTAGCGTGAGTAATAAGAGCAAGGCTGCGGCTGCCCCGACGCCTTTGTCTTCGAAGAAGAAATCAAAAGCTTCGGGTCAAATCCTAAGGCTTCTCCTCAGGGATCAGATGATTAGACCAAATTTTTGGAGACTCTCAATGCCAAAGTGTTTTTTTTGGGTTCTCGTTGCTTCACCCGATAATGACCCTTATGATGTCATACAGTCTCTCCAGGGCAACTTTCTCCAAGTAAACTATTATATTTTTAAAGTTATATGGCGGTGAAGTTGCTCCATATCTAATCTTTTTGATTGTGCTCATGCAGGTGATGTCTCAGCTACTCCATCTTGAGGAGCAGGTGATGGATCAAGCTTCGAGAAAATAGGAGATGGATGCACTGGCCTCTCAACTGCGTGAAGAAAAGGACAAGAATCTCGCAAAGGAGAAGGAAGTCAAAGCTCTCAAACTCAAGGTGAAGAATCCGGAGGAGGCGAGATCTTAGCAGCATCGGAGAACACCGAGCCCAAGGAGATGCTGGAAGACTTGAGGGAGGACTTCTGTGATTTGAAGTCAAAGGGTGAGATCTTTTCTGATGAGAAGATTATGTCGGTGAAGGGTGCCAGAGTTGTGGTTTGTTGGGAGGATGAGGGAGTGTCTGAATCGGCAGGGTGACAACTGGAAGCCTGTGGTTGAATTGGAGCAGTACAAGGTAGTGAAGACATCCAAATCTCAGCTCAAGGGGCTTCCGCCTCCTTCCTTTGAGGACGAGCATGTGATTTCAGTGGAGGAAACTGCTAAGGAGGCTCCGGCGTCCACCTCCAATGAAGATCCTGAGAAGTCTTCTCCAGCCTAAAGCTTATCTCTCCCTCTTCGGTTTCTTTTAATGCTCGGAAGATTGCCCCCAAGATAGGGGTGTTCATTTGTTGTGTTAGCCCATCTGGGTTTCTAAACTTTCGCAGGCATTCGTGCCTTTTTGTTGTGGACATCGGCCTTTTATGGCCCCCCTTTAAAAATGCATTTAGGATTTTTCAATTCTTCAAATTCTTTTTTTGTAGTAGTAGCCTGCCTTTTCTTCGCAAGACCGAATTTTGATGGAAAAAAGCTGATCTTCAGTTAAGTTTGGGCTGCGAGTGTGTTCCCAAATTAGCAGTTTTGGATGAGCGTGCAGTCGTGCGATGGAGGAAACAAGAGTTTCTGAGCCGAGGTCGTTGTTCTAGTAAGAGCAAGGCTCTGAACTGTGTTGGGATTCCAGTCAGATACATGGATCCTAGAACGGATACTTGGGACCTGCAAGGGGATCTTTCTACTATGGTGACTCATAAGCCTGTAGAGTCGGTTTCCTATCAGGCCTGTCGTCCTTAGAACCTGGAGATTTCTGTCGTTGCTTCCCAGAGGAAAGTATTTGGTTTGCTTCTTATCAACCCAGATGCCATTTGATGAAGCCTTGGGACATTGGACCTCCTCGTTGGTTTGGATCTGGAGGTCCCTGGATATTGAACCCAGATGTTGCTCTATGTTGTCGTATTCGACATCCCTTTGGTTGGCTACTACCGACGACATTAATAATCCATAGATTAGAATTTTGAGCCAGTAGGCAACTATGGTATCGTACTCCGCCTCCCTTAGGTAGGCTTCTATCGATGAGACATCATTAATTCATGGATTTAGGAGTGATTCTATATCGTATTCCGCCGGCCGTAGGTAGGCTACTGCCGATATTCACATTATGAGTTTATAGACTTATGTTTTAACCCTGGAAGTTATTCTCAACCCCGTAGGTTGTTTTCAAACCTGGAGGTTAATTTTAAAACTGGAGGTTATTTTCAAAACTGGAGATTATTTTCAAAGCTGGAGGTTGTTTTCTTCAAGATCGTACTCCGCCTCCCTTAGGTAGGCTACTACCAATTTTGGCTTAGACTTCGCCATCTGCCACTCGGAATTAGGCCACTATCAAGTCTTATCATGCTGCACCCTCACTACAAGAAAACATGTATTTCCCTACTGCAATAATAGTAGGGAATCAGTAGCAAAATCGATATTTACGACTATTTAGCGACTTATGTCTGTTGTCGTGATAGTGCTCGTCGCTAAATTCATGAGTCAGCAATTAGTCGGTAAATACCGACTGATTTACTACTTATAAAACAGTCGCTAAAGAAGTCACTAATCAGTCGCTAATCTAGCGACTGATTAGTGACTTCTTTAGCGACTAACTTAAGCAGTCGCTACTTAGTCAGTAAACTTAGCGACCAATTAACAACTGAATAATGACTGAATTAGCGACGAATGGCTTAGTCGTTATATAGTCGGATGATGTAACGACTATTTGCCGATTGATTCAAGACTAATACCTACGAATTCACGACTGTTTAGCGACTGTTTTGCTACTGGTTAGCGACTGTTTAGCTACTGTTTAGCGACTGTTTAGCTACTGATGCAAACAGAGATTTACAAAATTGGTTTTTAGCATTTGGTTTCTATATATTTTGTACGTTTGCTAATTGAAATTGTAATTTGAAAGTAATGAAAGAAGAAATTAAAATTAAAAAGTGTTTCCAAACTTCAAACCAAAAAAAGATACATATTTTGAAGATGGAAACAACTAAACACTTAAGTTGTTTCTAAGTTCAAAACACCAAAAGACAGTTTTAAGCATTCATACAATATGATAAGTTTACAGAAATCCTAAAGGCAACTATACCTACTGAGGAGGGGGAGCAGATGATGCAGTCTCAGTGGCAATGAAATCAAGGAATCTCGGGTCAGTTGCAAGCAAGTACTTCCTTACAAGGCTGAGCTCCGCCATCTCAGCCTGCTGAGCAGCTTCAGCCCGAGAACGGTCTTCTGCAGCCCTGGCAAAGAGAAAAGCTTGTTCCTGTATTTTTCTTTCAGCTTCTTCAAGCTTTTTTTGCATCTGTGTGAAAGAGGGGACATGGTGGAGTCACTTGGGCTTCCCTGAAGTTTCTTCTTTAGGCTGCCAATACCAAAAAGCTGTCCTCTGTCATTAGAGAAAGTTGACTACAAAAAAAAACAAAACAAATAGTGAAAGATAGAGTCAGCCATTAGCAAATAATTTGCAAACCAAAAAACATAATTAAATTCTAAACTCTTAATCTAAAACATAAAGATTAACAATTAAAAAAAAAAAAAAAACACTGGACCTGAATTAAGAGGTTGTTATCCTCTTCAATGGATAGCATTGGATGATGGCCATCTGAGATATTTGAGTTATGCTTCTCAAGGATAGCAGCCAACTTCGCTTCCTTGTTCTTCTTGTAGGCAGCAGCAATTTTTTCAGCCTTGAAATCTACAAAAGTTCCATCTGATTTTGTATGAGCCTTGATGAATACTTCACCAAAACTCAATGGTCTTCCCAATTCCACTGTCTGAAACAAAATAGAAGATAAAAAACAGTTTAAGAAAGTAAAAATAAGCAAGCATATTAATCAGACAAAATAACAAACAACGGGTAAAGTGATAGATAAAAAGAGACAAATAAAACAGAACTCACCAGCTCTTGTTCAATTTGCAAATACGACTTCTGCCCCGAATTATGTTTGTGAATACCAATACCGTTACGGTCTAACAATCGAGCTGCTGAAGTTGTGGAGCTCTTTGCCTTTGCTGCTTCAGTGTCCCAGTAAGCAGTCATTTCTGCCCAGAGTGTATCTCCTATCCAAGTCGGTTGCTCTCGAGAAGTCCTAACGGTGCTGACCATATCTTTCATACGAAGCTGACAAATGGATTCAAAGTGTTCTTGAACAAGACCGGTCAATGCCGGATTCCAAGTTTGTGTTTTCTACAAAAGAAACAAAGAATAAAGGTGTTAGTCATCAAATACGAAAGAACTATACACAAAGCTCCTGAAGTTATGAAAACTTAAAGGTTACCGCGAATTCGAGGAAGAATCGTTCTTGTCTTCGTCTAGGCACACAGGACCAGCTGTAGAATGGTTTATCAAACTTGTTGGTGAAAATCTTGGTTATCTTACGGGTCAACCTGGATTTATCATAACCAAACCTACAAAGACATAAAAAGGACAGATATTAGGATCAGTTTTAACTGAAACTTATCCTTGGAGGTGAAGCAGATTACTTAAATACAGAACAAGCAAAGCAAAAAAACAGAGACTTAATATATGTCACAGTTCTCACTTCATAATCCACACTAAAGAATCATAACAACTCTAAACAAATTAGAGAATCATAACAACTCTAAACAAAACAGAGACTCATCATCCACACTAAAGAGACAAAAAGAAAGATTAAAAAACAGAGACTCAATGAACCACAAAGCCCTGGTCTTATTCACGTATAGACATGTTCAAGTGTATCAGAGCTTAAGCATTTACTAAACAACTCTAACAAATCAGAGCTTAAGGATTTACTAAACAACTCTAACAAAAAAAAAAAAAAAATCACCAAACTCAAACAAATAATCTCAATCATCAAACTTAACAATCATACAACCCTAAAAAAAACACCAAAGTCAAACAACTAATCGCAATTAACAATGCTTACCACGTTGTACCAGGCTCGAGGTTGCGAGAGAGGACCGTTGTATACTCCTCTCGGCCTGGCTGGGCTAGCAGCAAGTTCAGAACAATCATCAGGTCGTCAGAGAGATTTGGTTGAACAGGAGCTTTGACGTCTGCAAAATCAACCGGGTCCTCTGCAGTATGAGAGTTTTGAGCTTGAGAGCTGTGAAGCGATGGATTTCCTTCATGTGGAGGCGATGGAGAGGCTTCAACGGGAGGCGAAGGAGAGGCTTCAACTGGAGGCGATGGTGATTGTCTATGCCTCGCTTCAGTTTGAGGCATAGATGTAGCTTCACCGGGAGAAGCCTCTGGTGCTTGAGATTGAGTAACTGGAAAAGCTCCAGAAGGTGGGAATCTCACACTCAAAAAGAGTACCCTCGGAGGTGGGTAATCCTTAACAGACGGCTGACGATTCTTAGGGAGAACCGGTGGAACTGAGGCAGATGTCGTCGCCCTAGGAACAAACTCGTACTGCATCGGTAAAGTTCTCGGTGGCCTATGAAGCCACGTATTCGGCTTGATGGTATTACGTTTCCTTTTGCCACCCATCTTCGGAGATAGCCGGAGTCAGAGAAGATGAAGATCGCAAGTGAAAAAGATGGAGATCGAGAGTGAGAGGAGCTCGAGAGTGAGAGGAGATCGAGAGTGATTATGGAGGCAATTAGGGTTTTCACGAGATAGAAGCGTCGGTGAGTAAGTGGTGGGCCAAAAACATAACACTTTTCATTTAGGCGCTTAAGTAAAATTATGTCAAATTGTAGGTCTTTTTGGGTTTCCCGGGCTTGGTGGGTTTAGGCAGCCTTTAAGATTTTTTTTTTTTAAATCACATCACTAATTGTCTTAATAATATTACATATTGCTTAAATAATTGTCTCAAAAATATTACATATTGCTTAAATAATTGTCACAATAATACTACATATTATTTAATAGGATTCTTCTTCATTTTCATCATCATCAGAAGATGATAAATTACACTGGAATTCATCATCTGGTTCTGTATCTGCCAGGTCGAAATCGAGATTTATAGGTTCTTCTCGAGCGTGTACCAAATGATCGAATTCTAGTTCTTCAACTGTAGCCATCAGAACAGCATCATCGTTTTCTTGTTGCAACATCACCGGTTTTTATTTTCATATTCTCCAATTGTAACCAATCTCCTCGGATTCACTTTTAGGACATTGAACCATAACTGCTTTGGTTTCTTTACGTATGGGTACAAAATGTAACAAACTTAATCTGCTTGTGACTCTGTATTATATAAAATATCAATCAATATGCATACATATATTTATGATATGGAACAATATATATTTATATATATACTTACATAGAATAAATGGGTCATATTTGTAATAGTTCCTAGATGAAAGAACATCTACGATACCACCGTTGCTCCGTCGAGTGCCTCTACCCATAACAGGGTCATACCACTTACACTTAAAAAGTGTGATTTTCAAATTGACTGTCCCCTCATACTCAATTTGTATGATATCGGTTAAGATCCCATAGTAATGTGCTTCATCAGATGCATTTGTATAACTCTCTCCTTTAACACATACTCCATAGTTACAAGTCTTTCGTCCCTCGCCATTCTTCTGCGTATGAAACAAATAGCCTGTTGTGAAATAGATGGGCCATGATTTGGCCTTATTCACAGGGCCATGATTTGGCCTTATTCACAGGGCCATCCACTATATCTTGAACCCAAGGAGGGAAAGGATGTTAGTTGCTCCAGTAGTTAACCTGTATAAATATATATATATATATATATATACATATAAATATATATATCAATATAAAGAATGAAAAATAGTACCATACGTACAAGTATAATTAATTAATATGACATACATAATCTTTCACCCATATATGGTATTCATCAGCTCTCTTCGTAGAGTGTTCTTTTTCGGAGAGGTCTGGATATTTTGCACTAATATAGTCTTCGAACATCCTACATTAGACCAAGACAAATATAACAAATCAAAGTAGGATATATTTAAAAAAGGGCAATTCTCTTAAATAGCCCTTTTAAGTTTTTGTCACAAAATAGCCCTCAAAAAACGAAAATCTTGTGAACCTGCCCAAATAACGAAAAGAAAACATGTTACACATGAAAAAGTGAACATATGAATCATATATATGCATTTACCTTGATTTCGTTTGTATATGGTCATCAAAGTAGTGCTCTGAGAAATAAGCAATTTTTTTATTGATATATGCTTCAACTATCGATCCTGCCACATATCTCTTGTTCTTTGCATTTGATTTTAACTTTTTGAAATTCCTTTCAAAAAGATACATCTACCTATATTGGACGGGGCCTCCTAGTTCAGCTTCGTAGGGGAGATGTAAAGTCAAGTGCTCAATCACGTCAAAAAATGATGGTGGAAAGATCTTTTCCAAATTGCAGATTATCAAAACTATATTCTGTTTAAGTTTTTTGACGTGACTTTTTTGCAAAGTTCTTGAGCAAAGGTCACGGAAAAATAAACCAACTCCTACAATATATATTCAAAATTCAAATTGTTACTAAAACACAAATTATAACACACATTTCATAAAACAATAACTAACTAGTACCTGATAATGCAAGATGGACGTTTTGGTCTAGGAGTTCTGCAAATATAAATAGAAGTAGCCTCTCCATAAAAACATGATAGTCATGACTCTTTATTCCTGAAAACTTGCCATTCTCTAGATCAACACAACTAGCTAAGTCTGCAGCATAACCGTCTGGGAATTTAACCTCATGTTTCACACATTCCAATAAACTTGTTCTTGCGGTCTTGTCCAGTGTGTAGGGAGGAAAAGGAGCTTCACCATCACTATTAACATGTAGATGTTCCCGATCACAGAAAAGTTCTATATCTAATTTTGACTTGATTGTGTCTTTCGACTTTCCCTTCACACTCATAAGAGTATTCATGATGTTGTCAAAAAAATCTTCTCAATATGCATCACATCAAGATTGTGTCGAAGAATGAGATCCCTCCAGTATGGCAAGTCCCAAAATATGCTTTCCTTGTGCCAATTATGGTACTTCCCATAACCATGTTTCTTCTTCTCGTGACCATTTCCACCACACTCCGATGTTTTAGGTGGATTGACACCTTTTAGCCGCTTTGAATAAACTTGCTCACCAGTTAAAGATTCAGGTGGAAAATCATTCAAAGCGTCTTTTCCCTTCAAGAAGTTTTTTTCCCTCAGTGGATGGCCATGAGGAAGAAATCTTCGATGACAATCAAACCAACAGGTTTTCCTTCTATTTGGCAGATAGAACGCCTTTGTGTCTTCCATGCAAATTGGACAAGACAACTTACCATGTGTCGTCCATCCTGATAGCATGCCATATGCCGGAAAGTCGCTTATCGTCCACAAGAGAACAACTTTCAGATTAAAATTTTGATTCAAAGAGACATTGTATGATTCAACTCCAGTAGACCATAACTCTTTCAACTCCGTAATCAACGGTTTGAGAAAGATATCTAGACTAGCTCGGGGGTGATTTGGCCCAGAATTCAAAACTGTGAGAAACAAGTACTCTGTATTCATGCACATACCAGGGGTATATTATATGGAGTCAAAATCACTGGCCATAACGAATGATTATTAGACATCCCAAATGGATTGAATCCATATGTACATAAGCCGAGGTAAACATTACAAGGTTCTTCAGCAAAACGGGGATGTAGATCCTGAAAGTGTTTCCATTCCACCGCATCTGACGGGTGACACATTTCACCCTCCTTTGTTTGGTGCTCTGCATGCCATCTCATTCCTGATGCAGTCTTCTTGCTTTGATACAGTCTTTTCAATCTGTCAGCAATAGGTAGATACCACATACGACTATATGGTACTTTAGTTCTACGGCGTTCGTTTCTAGGTTTCCATCTTGGTGCATCACAAAATTGACACTTATCCCACCTTTCATCTTCTTTCCAAAAGATCATACAATTGTTAACACAAACATCAATTGTATAGTATGGGAGGCGTAGATTGCGCATCAATCTTTTTGTCTCTTAATGTGAACTGGTTGATTGGTTTCCAACTGGTAAATAGTCTGTCAACATTTGGCATACCGAATCCACACACTTTTCACTCATATTATAAATCTGTGTTATTTTGCAGGACTCAAGCAGCTAACGATAACTGCGAGTGACCTTCATGACAACCATCATACAAAGGATTGTTCTCTCCTTCTAATAAGTCGTAGAATTTGTTTGAATGATAGCATACCGGATCTTCTATATTTTGATAACTATCATCATGTTGATAGTTATCATAACTCACACTATCACGAAATGCATCATTCACCATTTCTACACATCTATCTTCTACTAAATTACCAACTTCTTCACTACCACTTAAATGCATCGGATCAACATAACTCGTTCCTAATGCCATGTCGATTTCTTCTCCATGTTTTTACCAAACATAATAGTCTCGCATAAATCCTTTACTATATATATGTTACAAAATTCTTTGACCCGGGATAAATTTTTCATTTTTGCAAACACTGCAAGGGAAAAAGAACTTACCGCCATTGCTCTGCGTTAGAGATTGACTATTTGCAAAGCTCATGAATTGTTCTACCCCCGCTATAAATTCTCCCGAGAAGTTCCCCGTTTCTTCATCGATCCTCTTGTACATCCATTCCCGATAGTTAATATAGTTGTAGTTACCCACCATTTTGTCAACTCATGATTTTTTTTTCTTTTTTTCCCCCACAAACGATGTCGATGAGAAAAGTCTCGGTTTCTTCTATATATACAAATTTTACCGACTGTTTTGCTACTGCTTTACTACTGATTTAGCCACTAATATAATCAGTAGCAAAAACAGTTATACCAACCTCAAAACGATTTGCACGTGGTTTATACCTGTGTTTTAGCGACTGATACGACTCCTTTGCCACCGATTCTTTCAGTCACAAAACAGTCGCTAAATGTGCGACTGATTACCGACGAATGATTACCGACCTCATTTCAGTCGCTACATAGTTGTAAATTACCGATTATTATCCGATGCTTTTATGTTGTCGTAACTTAGCTACTAAATAGCGACTGATTTTATGGGGTCGTAAATCAGTCGCTAATCAGTAGGTAAACAGTCGGAAAATTTTGCTACTGCAGTTGTAGTCGCAAAAAACTGTCGGAAAATCCATGTTTTCTTGTAGTGTTTGCTTCCTACAGAAAGCCACTATCGGACTTTTATCTCGTGCTGGTGTCACTTCGACCCTGACAAGGGTAGGCACTCACCAGTCTTATTGATCAGTGCTGGTGTGAATCTACCTAGGTGGTGATTCAAACGCAATGTGTCGGGGAAAAATAATTCATGAAGAGATTACTCCAACTTCCGGGTTCCTCCCTCCGACTTCCAGGTTCCTGCCTCCGACTTTCAGGTTCTGGTTTCTAGCTTCCAGATCGAGTAATTTCTCCTGCCTAAGGATGCATGGAAATTTTCCTTAATATAAGGTAACCGGCTTAGAAAAGAAAGAATCTTCTCAAATCCTAGAAAAAGAGAAAGTATTCTAACATATATATGGTCATCTTTAAGAAAAATGGAAATATTCTATTATCTAAGGATATAATAAATATTTCCAAATTCTAAGAGAAAGCCACGACTTCTACTATAAATATGGGGCTAAGCCCTAAAGAGAAGGAGGGGGGACACGTCTATCTATGGAGGTTAATACATTCATCTACAGAAGCTATCAATTCTACAGCCGCAAAGCCAAAAATCATGCATAAAAGACCATCTTCATCGTCATGCCAACACCAGACAAATCCTTGCGATTATTATCAACCATATGAAGTTATATGCACATTGTAGCATATATGCAACTCTACTTATTGGCTCAAGTCACAATCGCTTGCTCATCATCAAAAATATTCCACGCTCACTGTAGCATATCGACAAGCTTACCATATGTTCCGGCCATGTGCCCTCTTTAACATATGACTCCAATCAACTACAGAGCCACATGCTTATAAGGCCAAGTGCCCATTAGGCTATGTGCCCATCTAGGCTATGCGTCTCCAATAATATGAATTAAGAATGCCTTGATCCCCCACTGAAGGGTATGTAGGAAATCTCCACTGAAGGATGCAGCTATAAATCCAAATACCCTCCATGGTTCTACGTAGACAGCCAAACGATGCCCTTGGTAGCTGAAATCATCATCCAGGTGCAGGAAGACCATGCGGTTTTCAATATAGACAGTCAGCTCATGCCTAACGATCCATCTCTCCTGCTGCTACCAAGGTATTCACGACATAAATTGGCCCATACCCATATTGTGATAACCCGCCCTTTGGGATAAAATGGTCGAGAAAGTAAAAGTCAGAATCTGGAACCAAGTTTTTGGGAGTCTACATATTTGGAGGCATGTTGAGTTTTGATCACATAAAACTTGACATGGTTCAGAGAAAATAGAAGATTGGTCGAGTATCTACTTGGTGGTCGAATCGCGGGCGATAGGGATCAACCAAGAAGTTTTGAAGTACGATGTGGTCAAAGAATGGATCGTGAGTGAACCATTAGTCGAAGTAAGCTGCTCTACCATTATTAGAAGTGTGTTTGATTGATCAGACGAAGGTTTTGGAAGCATCACGTTTTTGGAAGCACAACGGTTTAGAAACTCGACGTTTCAGAAACCCGACGTTTCTTAGCCACGAAGTTTGCTGTGAAACTCCGTATCTATCAGCAGAATATGATTTCAGAGACATTATAAGTCGAAAGCAGGACGGGTTGCATCATGTTTTCTATTCTTGCTTGTTGATATGGCTGAGTGAAGGTTCCCGTTATCTTTAAAGATAGTTTCGGAGCAGGAGGCCGAACTATCTGGGTAACGGTTTGATTAAGTAGATTGCTTGTTAGATTAGTTAAATGCTTGCTTGTTTAATTAATCTTGTTGAGGTTAGTCAGCTCTTGGTAAGGGAGTGACTAACTGGTTGAGTTATTTATTTATTGTTTAGTTGATTAGATGTTAGTACTATGGATCCTAGGCCATATAGGTCGGATTAGTGGTACAAGTAGTTAGAGTCGTAGAGTCGAGAGTCCAGCTAGGATCTAGAACTTTATCCTTAGGTTAGGTTCTAGATTGATTTTTGTGTTATGAATGTGGTGCCGACAGTATGTGCGTAACCCGCCCATACTAGGCATGTTTAGGGGTGGATTAGTGTTTCCTCAACCTCGTACCAAGCGGGTTCAAGGAAACCCCTTATTCGCTGGATCGAAAACACTCAGAGAGACGGGGCCATGGCCTATGTCTGAGTGGTTGCATGACGAGGTAGTAACCGGCAGTGGCCCGAACGTACTGGGGCTGTCTCGCGGTGCCCTGAACGTACTGTGGGCCGTGATCGTCATGTGACAACCGGCAGTGTCCCAAACGTACTGGGGATGTCGCGCGGTGACCCAAATGTACTGTGGGCCGTGTTCGGTTTAAAGTTCCTTCTCTTGGCCTTTTTGGTAGGGAGATAGGATATTGCCGAGGATTATGGGGAGGAACACGAAGTCACCAGGGCCCAGGTTAGAGTGTTGTGTTGTTTTATAGTGTCGTAGAGGGCTATGGAACCCTAGAGTAAGTAGTTCTCCGATATATGGTGTTACGAGTTAGAGTTGAGTTGTAGTTAATAGTATATTATTGCGATTGTGATTGTGGATGATTGATTTGATTGCAGGTTTCTAACATTGAGATCTAATTTCGGGTTAGGTACCGGATTAGGCTTGGTGTCTCTTTGGTTAGTGTAGACCCGATGTTGGTTGTTATGTTGTTTGAAGGATTGCTTGTGAAGGGTGGTGGATATTAAAGCTATGCGGTCTCATTGGTTGGCCGATCATGTTCTTGTATGATTGTTGGTCGACCGGTTAATGATACTTGTATAGTATAAGTGTCTAACACTACATGAGTACTGAACTCAGGCGCATATATGGTTAACTAGGGATTGATTGTTTAGCCTTAGATTTGTTTGCATGCTAGGGTTAGATTGATTGTTATTTTGGGTTGTCTGGGTTAGTTACTAGGTTGCGGGTAGAGGCTGCCAGCTCACTGAGTAACATTAGGTTACTCATCCAACTCTGTTGTCCCTTTTGCAGGTAGTTTTAGGTAAGGATGACCGGATAGCTTGGTGCTGGACGTTTGGACCGGTTAATGATACTCTTGGTATGGATTTCAAAGCCTTAGGCCTTGATTTAACGGGACGAGTTAGTGGATGAACTGGTCGATGTTTCGGAGTAAGTATTGCGACTCTGATCGGATTGTCCCTAGCCTGTCACGTAGCGCTTCCGGACCATGGTGTTGGGTTGGACGGTCAGTCATGTTCTTGTTTGATTGTTGGCTGGCCGGTTGGCTCTTTCATCTCTAACCCTGGGTGTTGGTTGGTCTATCGGTCATGTTCTTGTTTGATTGTTGGCCGGTGGATTGACCATATGTCTAGAACGGTTCGGGGGTGTTACACATATGGCAGTAATCCAAAAGCAGGATCTCCTGGTTTATGAACAACTGAAGCAGGAGAATGCACTACAACGACATGTCTCCTTCTCCCTATCATTCTGTAGAGCTGAGAAAGAATTACATACACAAAATACCCTAACAGTTTGGCGCTAGAAGGAGGGGCAGTTTTAAACTAAGTGACGATGTGATAGGCGGAAGACACATTACATATATCCTCTAAAAAAACTCACAACCCCAGCCACCTAGGGGCAAGAGACGACATATTCTCACCAGATCTAAAGCTCAGGCAGCTGGGAACCTAGAACACTTCTCTAAGGGATTATAACACAATGCTAACAGTTGTGGCAGAATTCAACGCATGAACTAGCAACGAGTTCCTGCTGGTTCCGGGTCTCAACCACAAATCCGACCCCTACAATCTTAGGTTCCTGCTGGTTTCGGGTCAAAACTATAAATTGGCCTCTTCAACCTTTGGATCCAACATTCCCAATCAGGAGTGGTCATCACCAGCACCAATATCAGTGGGTTCTCAAGCAATAGACCATACCTTCCGGTCGGTTTTACAACTTTGACGAATTCCAAAAGAAGGAGGAATCAGAAGAAGAGTTCATGGGGATAATGAAAGCATAACAGACAACCACTACAAGGTAACTTGAAAACCACCTTTATTTTTAGGTTCTAGTATCTAGGTGGTAGTGGAATCCTAGATAAGCCAACTTGTTAGGTGGAAACAACGCCTGTTGAGTACTCATTAAATTCCATAAGAGTTGTTCCGCGAAAGGAACAATTACCATAGCCATAGAACATATAAGTATATCTCAGTAGAGATAGGGATTACTGAACTTTTGAGGAAAGTTCCTTAATGGAGTTCCCGAAAAAAATCCAAGAACCAACCAAAAGTTGGAGGAACCATGCCCAAATGCCAGATCTATTGCTACTCACCTTATGAGCAGGCAAAATCCAGCTACTCCGCGATTAGTCATCTTGCCTTAATGAAGCTTCAGTAATCTCATAGCTGTTTACTCCAGCAAAGCCATAGCCACGAGCTATCAACAAACCTTCCTTAGCAGAGAAATGAAGCCACGTCCATTGCTGCTTTACCCGACAATGTACCCTGATATACTTCTAAGGGAAATAAGGCCATGCTCCTCTACAATCTCTTGAGGAATCTTAGGCCACATGCGTTTACAAGTTTACGAGGTTACACACCTATACAATATCCTGAATAAGCTTAGGCCACGTGCCTTTGAAAGTTTCTGAGGCTACACGCCTCTAAATATTTATGGATGATCATCCATAAATATTTATGGATGATCAACAGAAGGAATGGACTAACTATGTCCTAGTATGCTGTAGAAGATGCTAATCCATGCAAAAAGTCACATTAGCCAGGCCAACCCCGGCAATCTAAATAACGGGTTCCAGCTTAAGAATCTGGTCAATTCCTACCTCTGGGTCAATTTGGGCTCGGAGCAATGTAAGATCATGTCAACCCTTGCTATCCAAGCCCAAGGATGGAGAAATATGCTGCTCTATCTGATAGAACGCGAGCACATAGAGGGTGCCGTCCTGGTGCAGAGAGTAAGAAGAAAGCAGTACCCAGTGTACTACTCAAAGACTCAATACAGTCGTTCGGGAAAGCTAGCTATCTATTATCCACAACAGCCAGGAATTTATGACCTTACTTACAGGCTCATTCGTACATGATGGTATTGTCACTACGTCAAAAGTATCGCTCCATAAGCTAGAGGTATAATGAAAGTTGGCAAAGAAAGAAGAGGAGCTCGCCAACAACCAAGAACCTCCAGGCTTTAGAAGGAGATATCCCAGAACCTTCGGGTTCCAAGAGGATGAATTCCACAACATCCGGGTTTCAAGAGGATAAATCCTACGACCTCCGAGTTTCAGGAGGAAAGGTTCCAGAACCTCCGGGCGTTAGGAGGATATTTCCCATAATCTCCGGGTTTCAGGAAGGACCACGCATCCAACAAAAGTTATGATACTAGGAAGCTGTCCTATTGAGCTTGAAGACATTCTGAACGGCTCCACAAAAGGCAATGAGTGCAATCTCAACTATGGCCCACATCCAATCTTCATCGAGAGTGGTCCACCTCCAGAGGACAGAGTGCGATGCTGCATTAAGGACAAAAATCCATAGATCATCTGAGATCAGGGCACTAATTCCTTAAAATCTATATGGGTTCCCTAGGATGAATATACAGGTCCTACAGGATCTGAACACGTGTGGGAACCAAATTCACACTGTCGATTTTGTGATCTTAAGGGAAGTCTAAAAAATTCGACTTTCCAAGAGGTCCCGGATTATCAGCGTAAACACACGAAACAAAGATAAAAAATATCAAAAGTAAATTGCACTAAGGCATTTTAATGATTGATAATGATATAGTTACATAGTTTCTGCGAGAATGAACTAGAGAGAATTTTCCAGCAATGGAGAACAAAAGAACAAAGTAGAAAAACTTTATAAGTATCAAACTTGCTAGTCTAGCCACCTAGATTCTAAGTTCTCCTAAAGCTAACAGTAGTTTTTTTAGACCTAATCTCTGGATCCCTCTCGCCTTCATCCTTAGCTCTCTTTATATATGCCTCTTGAGGCGGTTTCTCTTCCCTTTTTGCACTGAGTCGAGTTTATCTCCTTTCCGAGAATATTCCTTTTTCTCTCGATCTTCATGGTTTTCTTCGGAAACTTTACATTTATCTTCTGATTTTTTGATATTTATGTTTGTGTGAATAAAGATAGACCGTTATAACACCACTTGCTTGGTTTTTATGAAAACGTAAGCAGGCCTTTAGTCGCGTTTAGGCCTCTCATGCCATTTTCCGACTTTGAGCGTTTTTCCAATTTTTCCGAAAGACCGTTTTTGATACGATATTTATTTTAAGCATGGGTTCAAACTTCTCGTATAGATTAGGAAACTTTGGCGTTAAGCCAACCGTTGCCATTTAATACGATTGGTTTGAACTTATACGAAAAAACGAGTCTTCACGGTTTTTACCATAAAGTTCCAACGATAATTCCAATTGAGACGAAAGGAAAAGCATTTTGATCGCGACTCGAAGAGGAATACAAAGAAGATACAAAGCTTTCCATATGGAGACCCAAGATTAGAGATATGAGGTCACCATATGGCGACTCGGTCTTCGAAGGGTCAGGTCGGCATATGGCCAGCTGGTCTCAGAGAGCCTAGGTCGCCATTTGTCGACCCGGTCTCGGAGAGCCTAGGTTGCCATATCGCCACCCAGACTCGGAGATCCTAGGTCGCCACCCAGACTTGGAGAGCCTTGGTCACCGTATTGCGACTCGGATCGTGTGGGTCTAGGTCGCTATATGGCGACCCGGATTGTACAGGTTCAGGTCGCCATATGGTGAGCCGTAATCTTGGTGCATAGGTCGCCATATGGCAACCCGTAATCTTGGTGCGCAGGTCGCCATATGGCGACTGGTACCTTGCGTGTGCGGGTTTCCATATGGCAACCCGTGCTCTGCGTGTGCAGGTCTCTATATGGTGACCCATGCTTTGTGAGTGTGTGTCGCCATATGGTGACCCGTTCTTTGCGAGTGTGGGTTGCTATATGGCGACCCGTGCTTTGCGAGTGCGGGTAACCATACTTTGTGAGTGTAGGTCTCCATTTGACGACCTAGGTTCGAGGTGCTTTTGTTCTTTGTGAACTACTTTTTTGATAAGTTACTTCTAGAAATGGTAACGTTAGTCGGTGTTTTCGAGATGACCTATTTTGACCCCAACAGTTAGCCCCCCAGCCTGCAAAGTCTTGGAGATGATTTTTGCGGGCGAGTAGCATGTTTTAATTGGAATCACGACTAAGGGTACTTTCCGGAGAACTTTTTCTTGGCTAAGGGTGATTTTTACATAATCCTTGGTAGTCGTAGATGCGAGTTCCTCCTTCCACCGTGCTTGGGTGATATAGGAGGGCAGGACGCCATGGTCTTAGAAGGCACGGCCCTAAGCTCAGACAAGGTGATGGTCGAATGTGAGGTTTCAGGAACTGATGATGAGTGAGGCTGCAGTCTCGACTGAGACTTTTTATCATTTTTATGTTTTTCGTTTATGTTTAGATCGTCCAAGTGTGGCCTTGTTTTTATTTTGGGACTGACTGTGTGTGGCTTTGAATCCTTGCCGCTTTGCGGCTTTTGCATGAATGAACCAATCTTTTTTTGAAAGGATTTGAGTTTTAAGAGTGTGTCGAGTATTTTCGTGTAGAGGGACGATTATGAGTTGTCATTTTACAACCTAACTCTTCTTTGTAGATCGTTCTATTCGTTGCTCGTTCGAGATGTTCAAAAAAATTTAGTGAGCATTTAGACGTAAACGCAGAGGCATGCTTTCAGGATTTCGTATCTTTCGATATTCATGCCTAGAGACGTTAGAGACCAGTGTGTTGGGTTTAGGGCAAGACCTAAGTTTACTCTCGATTAAGGCTGTGCGATGACTAATCGGCTTTTGTTTTGCGTGTTGCAATTTCAACCTGATTCTGTACCACTTTAAAGTCTGCAATATGTTCTCGGCTTATACGACATGTATGGTCGAAATCGAGAATCTCTTCGAGGACAATTTTTAAGTCTCCCGAAAGTGCTGACCAAAAATTCTGGATTTCTTGTATAGCACTATTATCCTTGTGTTGGATGTATGAGAGCTATCCTTGTGAGAAAACTTAGTTTGTTTAGGACGTTGCGAGTTTGTTGTGATCAGCAACAAACTTATTGGTAGATAATACCGTTTTTGAGCTTTTGTGGAAGACACATGTTTAAGAGGGTGTGTGTGTTTTATAGTCACTGGCGAACTGTTTTATATGAAAAAGGGTTTCTCTTGCGTTGGCGATGTCTCGCCAAGTCGAGGGTTTTATTACGAGATTTGACTTTTTGATGAAAGAAGAATTTTACGAGAAAATCTCGCGTTTTCTTTTTAGGAAAACTTTTCGAAAATATCAAGTACAAAAGTGGATATTTTAAACTTTTTTAGGAGTATACGTATACGTACCCACTCCCCCTCTTTTTTTAGAGGGGGGGGGACAGCTGAACTCGTCTTGTGACGAGTTGCTTACGTACCTCTTGTCGGGGATCAAGCTGTCTCGTAGTTCAGCTTTAAGAGAATGCTTAGTGATAGTATTTTTTAGGTGCATCGCGTTCTAGGTTCTAGGAACCTTGACGTCCTGCATTTTAGTGATTTCGTAAGCGCCCGGTCGCACTACTTTTATGACTTTGTACGGACTTTCCTGGTTTGCTCTGAGTTTTCTTGCGTTTCGCTTGGTAGTGTTTTGGAAGACCTTTCGTAAGACTAAGTCTCCTTCTTTGAACCTACGGTTGCGCACGTTTGAATTGTAGTACCTTTCGGCTGCTTGTTGATAGTTTTGAATTTGTATGAGTGCCTGATCCTGATGTTAGTTTATTAGGTCGAGGTCATCAAGCAACATTTGGTTGTTCAAATCTTTGCGCTCTGGGAGTAGCCTTCTGCGTTGATATAGCCTATTTATTACCAGTTTTAGGCCATGTTATATGCTCTATTTAGAGAGTATTATGTGTATCTAGACTATGCTTTAGAGTATTTACAGGTCCATGAACGTTTTGGAGATATATGAGATACTTGGAGCTTTTGGAGCATCTAGAGGAGAAGAATCCGTAGCTGATCGATCATCTAGGGAGTCGACAAAGACATCGATAGATGAAATACACTTGGTGTTGACCGATGATTAAAGGCAAAGATCGATCGATGCAACACACATGCCATCGATCGATAATCAAAGCCCAAGTTAGAATGATGAAATTGCCCTGGACGAGTTTTGACCTAAATTTAGGGCTTTATATTTATGTCTTGAGAAGACAGACAAAAAAACACACATTACAACACAGATTTTTTACACATCATTTTATTTCTATTCATTTTGTATTAGGAGAGAATGGAGACACTCTTTCAGAGTCCTCGTGGAACTCATTTGGTTTTTTATCTATTTTATATTTCATATCTATTTCATCTATGATTTATATGACAAAGATCATGTTTGAGTAGTTACTAATTAGATTTAGGGTTGAATGATAGAAATCATGGATTAGCCCAAAAATAAAATTGCTATGTTGGGTTTATATCCATCAACTGAGTTGTGCTTAATGCTTGAATTCTAGAGTAGCTAACTAGGATCTCGATGATAGGACATGGACAACTACGAGAGTAGGTTATGTGCCATAATAGATTCTATTGAACTAGACTGTTAGGCGCATGCGGGAGCTGGTCTAATAAGTCTGGTGGACTTATCAAATCTCGTCCACACTTCCTTCTGATTTCACCGTCGATTGACATCAAGCCTTAGCCGTCGGTTGATGGTCTTTCCTTTTGCTCGTATACGAGAGTTGGAATTAAAAACTCAGAATAGTTAACATTTGAGTTCTAGTATATTTATACTTCGGTGCTTCCTATCCCCTATAAATCATTAAGCTTGAAATCCCTAGATCTACCATATTTACATTCATATTTACATCTAGTTATTTAATAGTATATTTCCATATTTGCATTAGTAGCATATTTCCATATTGCATCCTACTTTTTGACAAGGAATATTTCCTTAATTTGATTATTTACCACCAATATATATATATATATATATTTACCTAGCTTAGTCTTTAGAAATAAGAAATCTATTGTGTGCATTTTTTCTTTGTGGATTCGATCCCTAAGTACTACACATGATCTCTCTTGGCAAGAGTATTATTTTGTGTGTTAAGATTAGGGTTAATTTGATAGTTGATTGTTTAGGATATTTATACCCTGCTAAAATAATAAATACCACCATGACAAATTTGGCGTCGTTGCCGAGGAACATATATCGCCATTAGATTTAATTTCTAGGATTTAGTCTAGGTTTGTTACTAATTTTAAGTTACTAATAATATTTATTTTCCTTTGTTTTCAGGTACATGCAAAGAAGCACCATGAGCAATAAAGGACACGAACTAGCATTATCCTCTGACCCTGACAGACTTGAACGCACGATCTGTAAAGAAAGACAACAAGCACGATCGACAGCACTGGTACCGCGTCGACCGACACTTCTTCACTAACCATATCGACCATCGTCCGAACTCCACCGTCGATCGACATTGATCACTTAGCATCGATCGACATCAACTTACCCTCATCCATCGACAGCAACTTACACACATCGACCGATCCTGATCACTTAGCATCGAT
>MU105709.1:192095-231186 GCA_012274485.2 Sinapis alba | reverse complement strand
AGAAAGAGATAATGGATCCACAACTTGTGTATTTGATCTCATTTTCGGCTGAAAATGGCTATCTGATGCAACAAAAGAGTTGGGATGATTTTCTTCTTTTCCAGCCTGATCCATCATGCCAATATCATCACTCAGCTGGTTCATCTCATCATGCTTCTCTTCAGTGTGACTCAGTTGGTTCAGCTCATCCAGCTCCTCTAGATCCGAATCAGCAACTGGTTCAGTCAGGGTTGCATCATCCCCTCCTCCTTTAAAAATATTTGTCCTCAAATATGTATCTCCTACATCAAAAGGAAACAAGTAAGAAGCGAGACAAATGATCAAGAAAATAAGCATGAACGCAACATCAAAGTAAGGTTTTGGGCAGAAACTTCCTTGGAGTTTTGAATCCATTTTCCTCAAGTACTTCCATCTCCAAATCTCTGGCTGATAAGCATGGTGTTTGCCCTTGTTCCATTTACTCCTTTGCGAATGATTTTTTTGATCCTGGACACTCAAAACAAAGACTAGAAATCCAATGTCGTATAGGAAAAACATGTTCTTAATCTGATCAATAACCAAGCATTTCTTTCTGAGAACATGTTGCACTTGTTTCAGACTTTTAAGATACACATCAAAGTAAGTATTGTAAACCAGAATATCATCAAAGCTCAAAATAACACTATTCTTCAAGCATGATCTCAAAACAAACCAAGATTTATCATTTTCAGAACAAGCATGAGCAAGTTTAAAAACAGAATCACAAATAAAATCGGTTTCAGCTTTAAGTGATTTTGGTTTCTGCAAATTTCTAACCATAAGCTCTTTCCAGGCATGTGTGGAAGAAAACAAATCATCAGTGATCATTTCATGTCTAGGAAAACTCAGATCAAAGCCATTATCTTTAAAGCAAGTAAAAGAATCACAAGGTTTTCTGAAACAAAAATCAGATTGTTGCAGAATAAGATCAATTCTCTTTTCAGGGTGATCAAGTCTTTTGTTATGTTCCATAAACTGATCAAAACTCAAAACAAGACCACGATTGAGTTCACTAACAGACTGAAAACGTTTTTGATCAGGGAATTTATCTGGTTCAAATACCTTAAAAGAGTTAATCATGTTTTCAAAAACAGAGTTTGAAACACAAAATTCTTTTACCTTGTCTAGACCAAAACATTTGACATCACTGGAACTAACTTTAACAAACATTTCAGGCAGAGAATTAACCATAACATGTTCCTTACAGTGCTCTTGAGAGTTCAAAGAGAATGAGTTAGCATCTGTTTCTGCTTCAGTGTTGGAATGCTCCAACTCTTCTTCCAGTGGTGAACTCTTTTGTGCTTCTTCTGCTGGGTTTTGTTCTAAGACCTGAGACACTGAATCAATGCTACTCGGTTGCACCGGTTCAAAACAGGTTAGTTCATCATAATCAGGTGTAACTTCAGGTAAAAATTCAAAACAGAGAAAAAAACTCTCATGTTTTTCCAGCAGCTTTGTTTTTCCTTGGTCTTTCAACCATGGTAAACAATCTGAGACTTCTTTCTCATCTTCAGTGTGGTTTCCATATTCTTCCTCAAGATCCTTAGGTTCTTCAACTCCCATATGCTCCCTGTCATGATAAGAATAAGAATCATTAGCACAATCAGAAGTTGCAGTTTCAATATTATGAGTTTCAGATTCAAACCCAGATCAAGAGCCTTCAAATCTGCTCTGATACCACTTGATGAATCCCTTATGAGGAGATCCTTTTGTCCCTGATTCTTTTGAAGGAAGATCTGATGGTTTGAGAGAGAAAGGGGTTGATTTCAGTGATGATGGATGGATTGATTGGATGATCTTCAGAAATGATCTATGGACTGATCAGATCTTGGGTAGTTGTGTCTAAGATCAAGAGAATGAACTCTGTTTAGGATCAAAAACAAGTTTTTGCTTGCAGAGAATGAACTCCTAGCAATCAGTGTTCATAGATGAACAAAGGATTCACAAAGTTTAGAGAGAATTTTGATAAAAAAAGAGTGAATAATAGTTTCTGAAACAAAAAGATAGTTTAAGTAGAGAAGAAGGAAATGGAAAAGTCCTAAAATTGTAGAAAAATAAGAAAAACTTAACCAAAAGTAAAATTATCTTAAAAACTCAATATTAATTATTTTGGCTGACTTCTTCACTTCATTTTCGTGGCTTGCCATTCAGAAAGAGATATTGGATCNCAGAGAGATTGTCCACATCATTGGTTCAATGAAGTGCAACTTCTCAGCACTTTCTTTAGAGGTATTGGATTACAGTACAAGATGGCTTTGGGCACAACCAGTGAAGGAAATTTCAGCACCAGGAGTCCTGAAGAGGCTACAAGGTTGATTGAGAATCTGACATCCAACATCAACACCAAGAACACAGATTTTGAGAGGAAGAAACCAACTCCAGCAATAAGCAAGGAGCAGATTGAAAAAGTCAAGGCAAAACTGGATAGTGTTCAGAAGTTTCTCAGGAAGCAAGTCACTTTTGCAGAAATGGAAGCAATGGAGTTTGGAGATGATGAGATTGAAGAGGATGTGAACTACGTTGATGGGAATGGTTTCCAGAAACAAGCGAATCAAGGTTTCAACAGGAACTCCTATAGGAATGGTCAAAGGAGTAGTTTTAATCAAAGTTCGCAGCGAAGGCCCTTCAACAACAACAAAGCTTATGAGTCTTTCTACTAGCAGAAGATGAAGGTGGATTTCAATGGAAAGATGGACGGGCTGTACCTCAACCTCACCACCAAGTTAAAAAATTTCAACACCCATGTGAATTAGCTAAAGAATCAGGTGATGCAGACAAGTGAAACTATTAAGAGACATGAGAGCCTGATCAAGGAGAAAACAGAGGCTGGACAGAGTCACCACGTCAATGCGTTGACTGATGACGATTTTTGGGTAGAAGTCAAGAGAGAAAGGCTACAAGAGGGGGATTCCTGTGTGGAAAACTTGAGTTTGTTTGACAGATTGCACAGTCATCGATCGATGCAGGTCAAGGAGCATCGATCGACGGTACCCATGGATTTAGCAGAATCCGGAAAACCCTCAACCATCAATCAACGGAGAGACTGTAGAATCGATCAATGGTTTCCAGCAACGAAACGAGTTCATCTACCAAAAGGCATGAATATAACAACTCCAGAGCAGAGGATCATTCTGAAAAAGAAAAGTGATCCTCGGAAGTTTGTGATTCCATGCTTGATCAAAGGTCACGAGTTTCCCAATGCCCTCTGCGACATTGGATCATCAGTGAGCATCATACCTATATCTAAGGCAGAAAAGTTGAACCTGAGAGTGGAGCCTTCCAATGATTCGTTCGTTTTTGTGGATTGCTCTAGAGTGGATTCAGGGGGTATTTGTTGAGATCTCTTACTACAGATTCAGAATGTCCTGGTCCCAGTAGACTTCCATGTGATGTACATCCATATTGATTGGAACTCTTCACTACTACTTGGGAGAGAATGTATGGCTATAGTGGGAGCTATCGGCGATATGAAGCAAATTAGGTTGTATCTATACCTAATTGATCAAAATATTTTCTATGAACCTGTCAATAATAAGAGCAAGGCTACTCTGATTGAGTTGTCTAATGATGCAGAACTTGTGGCCACATGCTTCTGCAATTATGAGTTCAACGAGGAGCCTGAAGATGGAGCATCGATCGACACCCAACCCAGAGAATCGATTGACGCGTTTGTTGTTCAACAATCGGTCGATACCCACCCTTTGTTATCTATCGACAGCCTAACTCCAAAACCAATCAACACCTGCCACGCAGATGACAACTACACCTCAGCCTACCTCGAGTACGACAAAGATTATAGAGAAGAAGAGCTAATTGAGTACTGTGGTATTGCAATGGAAGAGGCTTGTGTTTTTCAAGTTTCCCATCAACTCGGAAAATCGACATCGATCGACGGCAACCATTCGCCATCGATCGATACTGACCAAGAAGCAGAGTCGAAACAAGATTCAGATGATGGCAGAATACTTGCAATGACCAATGGAGCTGGAAATCTGTTTGGACAACAACTTGGTAATCAAGCATCGATCGACGGCCACCATACATCATCGATCGATGGAGAAGGAGAGCTGATTGAATATCATGAGATAGTAACGGATGACGCCAGGTGGGAAAAAGTGGATAAACGCACATCAATCGACGCACCTCATTCAGCGTCGATCGACATTGAAAAGCAGAAGAACGAGCTGATCCGTAATATTCCATACATGTCTCCACATCTTAGATTGATTGACAGGAGACAGTGTGCATCGGTCGACAGCACCCTTCCGAAGTTTCACAAACTTCGTATTTCAACTGCCTATAATCTTGAGAGTTCAGCATCGATCGACAGGATCCACCATCAATCGACGGTTGTATCGAGCATGACGAGACCCTATGATGCTAAGGGTAAAAGAATTTTTCAATGGGAAAAGAAAGATGAGTATAGCATCTATAGAGATGAGAATGGTAATGCACGAGCTACAGGCGGAAGAGTAGTGAATGTGCAAGCTGAAGACATCAGAGCAGTTCTAGAGAAAGCTACTATGTTTGGGCAGAGCTACATATGTTTACAGAAACATGCAGCAAGAATCAGTATGTCTATGGAGAATCAAAGGACATACAAAAAAGCAGAGATTGATGATATTGTGCATGAAATCTACAAAGCTCAAGAGATGTCACTAGATGAGTTCTACACGAGGCTTGATGATGTCTATTATCCTATAGACAAGTGCCTCACCGGTTTAACTACACGCATAAATGAGATGAATCAAGATTTGGATATTATACAAAGACATCATCCGATTAGGCCAGACGAACGAGCATCGATCGATGGAACCCTACGACCATAGATTGACACTAAAGCCAACAAACAAAAGACAACAGCAGAAACACAATTGGAAGATAGGTTTGATGAGATTACTTTTTCTCAGAGCCTAATGAAGGAGGATATTTCTCAACTATTGGAAGATATATCAGAGACTACAGCTGCAAGACTTAGAATGCTACAGCGCAATATTGAGAACCTACAAAGAAGAATGCATTCAATAGAGGTTGCTAGAAAGGTTACAAAGAATGAGAAAACCAGAAGTGATGAAGCAATGAGGAGCTTTATTGGTACATGGTTTCAGATGAGCAGAGAAGATGCAGATCCTTGTTTTCCAAGTGTTGACCCACCTCCATACTAGTCAGAAAGTTCAAACGTCGAGCTTAAGACTATAACCAAACGCTGAGTGAGAGGAACCCCACTATTTAGAAAGTATTAATTTTTTTTTTATTATATTAGTCTAGTTTTGGATTTTATTTTATTATTACAGGTTTTTAAAGGAACATGAGTTTGCACAGAGCATCGATCAATGGCTGGCCAGCATCGATCAACGGAGTAACCTTAGCATCGATCGATCGACACTTAACTGTGTCGATCGACGGTCACCATCAGCAAGCAGGTATACAATGTTCCTTTATTAAATTGTGTCCTTATAGTTTATTTTCTACACCAATCTCGGACTGAATAACACTGGTAATAGTGTTGGTTAAGTCTGGGGGAGCTTTACTAAAATTGTTTTCTATTTTGAGTTTTATACTTCAAAAAAAAAGAGAGAGTAGAAACTTACAAGTGCAACATCGATCGACACCATATATTCACCATCAATCGACAATGGATCGCGACCATCCATCGACACAACATACCTACAATCGATCGACACTC
Organism: Sinapis alba; assembly: GCA_012274485.2. Classification (NCBI taxonomy): domain Eukaryota; kingdom Viridiplantae; phylum Streptophyta; class Magnoliopsida; order Brassicales; family Brassicaceae; genus Sinapis; species Sinapis alba. Next base: position 225,482 of record MU105709.1, on the reverse strand, counting down.
TATTACAAAATCTGGTATCTAGTTTCTCTTAACTACTTACTTATGATTAAAAAATTTCCTAACCAATCCGGCGCGGATTACACTAGGGACAATGTAATTTAAGTATGGGGGAGGTTCGCTAACGCTATTTTATTTGTTTTGAATTTTATTTGCTATATATATAAGTTTTACAAAAAGTTGTATTGAGTCAAAAGAGGATTATGATCAAGACTTGTTATTGACTAACCACAGTTTAGCATCATTCTTAGAAGGTTATTTGCAGAGACTACTAGAGATCCTAAAGTGGATCACCATGCCACTATATCCTGACATTATTAGCTTGCTTTGTGGCTTGGTATACACTGGATCAGATTCCTTCTGCAAATCTGTAGGTACAAATCATTGCACCTTTGGTTCCCTTCTCTCTGTCTTCAACATCTACTTAAAAGTCTAAAAGATTGAGATGATTTTCCAAGATGCAGAGTGGTAGGTACATTACCTATGACCCCATTATTCTAACTCAAAGAAATGATCACACATTGCTGGAAGCGAGGGGTAGATAAATTACCTATGATCCCATTATTCGCCTACAACTTTGCCCAAAAAGAAAAAGAAAAAGAAAAAAAGAAAGAAAAGGGAAAATAATAAAAGAAGAAGAGAACTAAAAAGATTCAGAGTAGAGAGAAAAAGAGGAAAGAAAGGGATCAAAGAAGTCTTTGTGCATAGTTGTTCAGATACTTGCAAAGGTAAGAAACCATGTGTCTTTTGATCGATAATCCCAAGGTAAAGCATTGACTTTTAGTTTATGCAAAGAAATGAGATCAGTAGAGGGGCGAGTCAAGCTAGTATTTGCTAAGTTTTTGGTAGAATGGATTTGGTTGCTATACTAAGATAGGGTACATAAAGTTTCTATGTGATTGACTTGATAGGATGTGGTTGCAACAAAGTAGGGTGATAGTTATACTTAGATATTATGCGAGTCTCCATTTTTCAGAACTTTTGTCACAGATTTTTTGCTTGAGGACAAGCAAAAGGTTAAGTCTGGGAGAGTTGATATAGACTATTTATTACGAGTTTTAGGCCATGTTATAGGCTATTTTTAAAGTCTATTATGCGTGTCTAGGCTATGTTTTAGAGTATTTATAGGTCCAGGAACGTTTTGGAGATATATGAGATACTTGGAGCTTTTGGAGCATCTAGAGGAGAAGAATCCGTAGCTGATCATCTAGGGAGTCGAAAAAGCCATCGATCGATGGAATACACTTGGCGTCGACCGACTATTAAAGCATAAGATTTATCGATGCAGCACACATGCCATCGATCGATGGTCAAAGCCCAAGTCAGAATGACAAAAATACCCTGGACGAGTTTTGACTTAGACTTAGGGCTTTATATTTATGTCTTGAGAAAACAGACAAAAAAAAAAATTACAACACATAGTTTTTACACATCATATTAGTTATATTCATTTTGTATTATGAGAGAAAGTAGAGACTCCTTCAAAGTCCTCTTGGAACTCCTTTGTTTTTTTTTTTTATATATTTCATATCTATTTCATCTAAGATTTCTGTGACAAATATCATGTTTGAGTAGTTACTAATTAGATTTAGGGTTGAATGATAGCAATCATGGATTAGCCCAAAAATAGGATTGCTAGGTTGAGTTAATGTGAATCAATTGAGTTGTGCTTAATGCTTGCATTCTAGAGTAGCTAACAAGGATCTTGATGATAGGACATGGATAACTACGAGAGTAGGTTCTGTGCCAGAATAGATTCTATTGAACTAGGCTGTCAGGCACATGCGAGTGCTGGTCTAATAAGTCTGGTGGACTTATCAAATCTCGTCCACACCTCCTTCTGATTTCATCGTCGATCGACATCAGGGCTTAGCCGTCGATCGAAGGTCTTTTCTTTTTCTCGCATATGAGAGTTGGAGTTAAAAAAGGTCAGAATAGTTAACATTTGAGTTCTAGTATTTTTACATTTTCGTGCTTCCTATCCCATATAATTCATTAAGCTTGAAACCCTATATCTAGCATATTCACATTCATATTTACATCTAGTTAACTAATAGGGTTAATTTGATAGTTGATTGTTTATGATATTTATACTCTGCTAGAACAATAAACACCACCATGTCATGCGTATTCCGAGAAATTTGACTTCCGCTGGTACCACATATTCTGCTCTGTAAACGAGGGCGAATGGGGTTTCCTCTGTTTTTCGTCTAGCAGTTGTCTGATGTGACCATAAGACTCCTTCTAGTTCCTCGGACCATTTACCCCTCTTGGCGTCTAGGCGTTTTTGAGTCCATCAAGAATGGTCTTGTTAATAGTTTCAGCTTGTCCGTTGCATTGTGGGTATCTGGGAGTTGATTTGGTCAATCATATTTTCCACTTCTCGCAGAAGGCTTCGAATCTAGTCGAGATGAATTGCGATCCGTTGTTTGTAACGATTTCGTATGGGATGCCATGCCTATAGATAATGTTTCTCCATACGAAGCTTTTGACCTGAGAGCCTTTGATTCTCGCATAGGAGTCTGCTTCCACCCATTTCGAGAAAAAAATCGGTTAAGACGAGCAAGAAGCGTTTATGATTAGATCTATGCATGAGACTGACGATGTCCATGGACTATCAAATGAACGGGTACGGTGCCGAAATTTACGAGAGGACCTCAGCTGGTTGATGGATGGTGGGAGAGTGTCTCTGACATTTTTTGCAATTTCGCGCAAAATTCTCGCAGTCCTTGATCATTGTTGGCCAGTAGTAACCTTGGCGTTTAATTTTGACTGCAAGGCATCTTCCACCGGGTTGTTTCCACCGGTTGTTTCCACCGGATCCAGAGTGAATTTCTCCCATTATTCCTCACGTTTTCTCTCCTTCTACACAGATCATAAGGGATCCGGAGAATCTTCTTTTCTAGAGTTCTCCTTCTACTAATACGTATCACGCGGATTGGGCCTTAAATTTTTCCGGCCGCCACTTTTTTTGTCGGGAGTGTTCCGCCAGTGATGGATGGTAGGATGGTCTGCATCCATGGTTTGTTGAACCCATATTCGATTTGTTCATGTTCCTTTTCCGGTTGGGTATTGATTTCGCCTGCGTCATCGTCCTGTGGGTCGGTTAAGTTCATGACGATTGGTGGTCCGATGTTAGGGTGCTCTATGAATTCCATCGGGATTACCCTGCTTAGACCTAGATCAGAGGTGGACGCTAGTGCGGCCAGGGCATCTGCCTGGGCGTTCTCCGTGCGAGGGATCTGTATTAGAGGGAATTGATTAAAGTTTGGGTTAAGTACCGGACAACCTTCAAGTAGGCATCCATTCTTTCATCTCTTGCCTCGTATTCTCCTCTGTACTGATTTGCTACCAGATGCGAGTCGCAGTACGCATGGATGTTGCGTATTTTCAGGCCGCGAGCAATTCGTAAGCAAGCAATGAGAGCTTCGTACTCGGATTCGTTGTTGGAAGCCGGAAAAATCAATCAAAATGATTGTTTCAGTACTTCCCCTGTTGGTGAAGTCAATCGGATTCCGATCCCGGAGCCCTGTTTGGATGACGACCCATCAACATGGAGTGTCCAGGTCGAATCCGGCTCTTGGTTCGTTGTGCACCCTGTGGGAAGCTCTACCAAGAAGTTATCGAGCAATTGCAATTTTGTGCAAGCTTTCGCTCGATACTCGATATCGTATTCACTTAGCTCAACTGCCCAATTTGCTAGCCTTCCAGATTGACTGGGGCTATGCAAGATCGTTCGCAATGGAAATGATGTGAGTACCACAATAAAATGAGATTGGAAATAAGGCCTCAGTTTTCAGGCTGACATTACGACCGCGAGAGCTAGTTTTTCCATTAGCGGGTAACGCGTATCTATATCCAACAGGGTTTTACTTACGTAGAAGATGGTTTTTTGTTCACCTCGCTCTTCTCGGATGAGGACTCCGCTTATGGCTGTTATGGATACTGCGACATACAGAAATAGAGGTTCCCCTTCTATGGGTTTTGCGAGCACTGGGGAGTGGAAAGGAAGTGTTTCAATTGTTGGAAAGCTTTTTCGCACTGCTGGTTCCATTCAAACTTTTTATTCCCTTTCAAGGTGTCATAGAAAGGTAAGCATTTATCTGTTGACCGCGAGATAAAATGATTGAGTGCTGCGACTCTACCTGTTAACCTCTGTACCTCTTGCTTGGTTCTTGGAGATGCCATCCCGATCATCGCGGTGATCTGCTTTGGATTAGCCTTGATCCCCCAAAAGGTCACGAGGTGTCCCGTAAATTCTCCCGATGCTACTGCGAACCTGCACTTTGCGGGGTTAAGTTTCATGTTATGTAGGTTTAACCTCTCTAAGCATTTTTGGAGATGGTTGACATGGTCTTGCTCCTCAAGATATTTTACGAGCATGTTGTCTATGTATACCTCCACTGTTTTTACGAGTTGTTCGGAGAACATTCGGTTAAGCAATCGCTGATAGGTTGCGCCAGCGTGGTCGGTTATGAACATAGTTTTCTCCTGATCATCGGGGTTCATCATGATCTGATTGTACCGGAGAAGCATCCATGAAAGACAATTGTTTGTTTCCTGCCGTTGCTTCGACCAGCCGATCGATGTGAGGCAGTGGGAAACTATCCATTGGACACGCTTTGTTGAGATCAGTGAAGTCGATGCAGACTCGCCACTTTCTGTTTTTCTTATTGACGACGACGGGGTTAGCGAGCCAGTCAGGATACCTTAACTTTGTTATGGATCCGACTTTGAGGAGTTTTTCGACCTCGTCGTTAACTGCAGAAGCCCGTTCAAGACCCAACTTTTGTCTTTTCTGTTTGACTTAATTGAAAGTTTGATCGACGCTAAGTTCGTGACATGTAATGTTGATGTCAAACCCTGGCATGTCTTCCGCAGCCCACGCGAACGTGTGTAAGTTCTTTTTTAGACAGACGATAAGCTCCGTGTTTAATGGCTCGCGAAGATTAGTGCCGATTTCAACGCAGCGGTCTGGGAATGATTCACAGAGGCACACTAAGACCCTGGGTTCACAGGTTGGTTCGCGTTTTCCCTCGAGTGCTTCGGCTACTCGCGACTGCCAAATGATTAATGTTTCGTATTTACATCTAGTTAATTAATAACATATTTCCATATTTGTATTAGTAGCATATTTCCATATTGCATCTTACTTCTTGACAAGGAATATTTTCTTAATTTGATTATTCACCACCAATGTATATATTTACCTAGCTTAGTCTTTAGAAATAAGAAATATATTGTGTCTCTTTGCTCTATGTGGATTCGATCCCTAAGTACTACACATGATCTCTTTTGGCAAGAGTATTATTGTGTGTGTTAAGATTAGGGTTAATTTGGTAGTTGATTGTTTAGGATATTTATACTCTGCTAGAACAATAAACACCACCATGTCATGCGTATTCCGAGAAACTCGACTTCCACTGGTACCACGCATTCTGCCCCGTAAACGAAGGAGAATGGGGTTTCCTCTGTTTCTCTTCTAGGAGTTGTCCAATGGGACCATAAGACTCCTTCTAGTTCCTCGGCCCATTTACCCCTCTTGGCGTCTAGGCGTTTTTGAGTCCATCAAGGATGGTCTTGTTAATAGTTTCAGCCTGTCCGTTGCATTGTGGGTATCTGGGAGTTGATTTGGTCAATCGTATTTTCCACTTCTCGCAGAAGGCTTCAAATCTAGTTGAGATGAATTGCGATCCGTTGTCTGTTACAATTTCGTATGGGATGACATGCCTATAGATAATGTTTCTCCATACGAAGCTTTTGACCTGAGAGCCTTTGATGCTCGCGTAGGAGTCTGCTTCCACCCATTTACAGAAAAAATCGGTTAAGATGAGCAAGAAGCGTTTCTGTTTAGATATATGCATGGGACTGACGATGTCCATGGACTCTCAAATGAACAGGTACGGTGCCGAAAATGACGAGAGGACCTCAGCTGGTTGATGGATGGTGGGAGCGTGTCTCTGACATTTTTTGCAATTTCGTGCAAAATTCTCGCAGTCCTTGATCATTGTTGGCCAGTAGTAACCTTGGCGTTTAATTTTGACTGTGAGGCATCTTCCACCGGGTGGTTTCCGCCAGATCCAGAGTGAATTTCTCCCATTATTCCTCACGCTTTCTCTCCTTCTACGCAGATCATAAGGGATCCGTAGAATCTCCATTTGTAGAGTTCTCCTTCTACTAATATGTATCACGCGGATTGAGCCTTAAATTTTTTAGGCCGCCACTTTCTTTGTCGGGAGTGTTCTGTGTGTGATGTATGGTAGGATGGTCTGCATACATGGTTTGTTGAACCCGTATTCGATTTGTTCGTGTTCCTTTTTCGGTTGGGTATCAATTTTGTCTGCGTCATCGTCCTGTGGGTCGATTAAGTTCACGACGATTGGTGGTCCGATGCTAGGGTGCTCTATGAATTCCATCGGGATTACCTTTATTAGACCTGGATCAGAGATGGATGCTATTGCGCCCAAGGCATCTGCCTGGGCGTTCTCCGCACGAGGATCCGTGTTAGAGCGAATTGATCAAAGTTTGGGTTAAGTACCGGACAACCTTCAAGTAGGCATCCATTCTTTCATCTATTGCCTCGTGGATACGCGTGTTGCAATACGCGTGGATGTTGCGAATTTTTAGGCCGCGAGCAATTCGTAAGCCAGCAATGAGAGATTCGTACTCGGCTTTGTTGTTGGAAGCCGGGAAAATCAATCAAAATGATTGTTCCAGTACTTCCCATGTTGGTGAAGTCAGCCGGATTCTGATCCTGGAGCCCTGTTTGGATGACGACCCATCAACATGGAGTGTCCAGGTCGAATCCGGCTCTTGGTTCGTTGTGTACCCTGTGGGAAGCTCTACCAAGAAGTTATCGAGCAATTGCAATTTTGTGCAAGCTTTCGTTCGATACTCGATATCGTATTCACTTAGCTCGACTGCCCACTTTGCTAGCCTTTCAGATTGACTGGGGCTATGCAAGATCGTTCGCAATGGAAATAATGTGAGTACCACGATCAAATGAGATTGGAAATAAGGTCTCAGTTTTCGGCCTGACATTACGACCGCGAGAGCCAGTTTTTCCATTAGCGGGTAACGCGTCTCTGCATCCAGCAGGTTTTACTTACGTAGAAGATGGGCTTTTGTTCAACTCGCTCTTCTCGGATGAGGACTCCGCTTATGGCTGTTATGGATACTGCGACATACAGAAATAGAGGCTCCTCTTCTATGGGTTTTGCGAGCACTGGGGAGTGGAAAGATAATGCTTCAATTGTTGGAAAGCTTTTTCGTACTCCTCGGTCCATTCAAACTTTTTATTCCCTTTCAAGGTGTCATAGAAAGGTAAGCATTTATCTGTTGACCGCGAGATAAAATGATTGAGTGCTGCGACTCTACCTGTTAACCTCTGCACCTCTTGCTTGGTTCTTGGAGATGCGATCCCGATCATTGCGGTGATCTGCTTTGGATTAGCCTCGATCCCCTGAAAGGTCACGAGGTATCCCATAAATTCTCTAGATGCTACTGCGAACCTGCACTTTGCGGGGTTAAGTTTCATGTTATGTAGGTTTAACCTCTCTAAGCATTTTTGGAGATGGTTGACATGGTCTTGCTCCTCAAGATATTTTACGAGCATGTCGTCTCTATGTATACCTCCATTATTTTTCCGAGTTGTTCGGAGAACATTCGGTTAACCAATCGCTGATAGGTTGTGCCAGCGTTCTTAAGACCGAATGGCAATACTCAATAACAGTAAGTACTGCGGTCGGTTATGAACACAGTTTTCTCCTGATCATCGGGGTTCATCATGATCTGATTGTACCCGGAAAAGCATCCATGAAAGACAAGAATTTGTTTCCTTCCTTTGCTTCGACCAGCCAATCGATGTGAGGCAGTGGGAAACTATCCTTTGGACACGCTTTGTTGACATCGGTGAAGTCGATGCAGACTCTCCACTTTCCGTTTTTCTTTTTGACGACGACGGGGTTAGCGAGCAAGTCAGAATACCTTACCTTTGTTATGGATCCGACTTTGAGGAGTTTTTCGACCTCGTCGTTTACTGCGGAAGCCCGTTCAGGACCCAACTTTTGTCTTTTCTGTTTGACTTGTTTGAAAGTTGGATCGACGTTAAGTTTGTGACATGTAATGTTGATATCAATCCCTGGCATGTCTTCCGCAGCCCATGCAAACGTGTGTAAGTTCTTTTTTAGACAGACGATAAGCTCCGTGTTTAAGGGATCGCGAAGATTAGTGCCGATTTCAACGCAGTTGTCTGTGAATGCTTCATCGAGGCGCACTAAGACCATGGGTTAACAGGTTGGTTCGCGTTTTCCCTCGAGGGCTTCGGCTACTCGCGACTGCCAAAAGATTAATGTTCTGTTTGGTCCTAAGGCATTTTCATCAGTAGACGACTTGTTTTCTTGTTGGAAGGAGACTCTGATGACAAGCCCTTTCGTTTTAGTTCCGCTGTAAAACAGACTTGCAAGATTTTTTGATTCCCCCACATTGTCTCGATGTCGTATTGTGTTGGAAACTTGAGACATAGATGGTATGTTGATGGTACCACCTGCATTGAATTTATCCTTGGAGTTCCTATGATCGCGTTATACGACAAGGGTCGGTCAATAACCAGAAACTCCACAGTTCTTGTTATACTCCTGGCCCCGATCGTGAGGTTGATAGTCCCGAGAGTCATAGTCGCTTCCCCAGAGATTCCTAATAGCGGACTTGGGTCTTTCGTGATTCTGGATAGATCGATTTCCATCCTCTCGAGGGTACGCTTGAAGATGATATCAGCCGAGCTTCCGGTGTCGCCTAATATCCAAGCAACATCGATATTCTGAATCGTCAACTTGACGACAAAGAGGTCATAACGGGGTTTTACCTGATCGGCCATTGCCCTTTCCTTGAAGGAGATGATGTTACTGCCTGTTGGATTAGGCATATATCTTTCTTATCAGTTCAGTGATTTTTAAAGTTAGAGAATCCGACCCCCTCCTTCTAGCGCCAAACTGTGGGAACCGAAGTTCATACTGTCGATTTTGTGATCTTAAGGGAAATCTAAAAGATTCGACTTTCCCAGAGGTCCCGGATTATCTGCGTAAACACACGAAACAAAAAGGAGAGACATAACAGAATATCAAAAGTAAAATGCACTAAAGCATTTTATTGATTGATAATGATAGAGTTACAGAGTTTCAGCAAGAATGAAGTAGACAGAATTTGCCGAAAATGGAGAACGAAAGAACAAAGTAGAAAAACGTTATAAGTATTGAACTTGCTAGTCTAGCCACCTAGATTCTAAGTTTTTCAAAAGCTAACATTAGTGTTTTTAAAAATAATCTCTGAATCTCTCTCGCCTTCAGCCTTAGCTCTCTTTATATATGCCTCTTGAGGCGGTTTTCTCTTCCCTTTTTGCCCTAAGTCGAGTTTATCTCCTTTCCGGGAATATTCCTTTTTCTCTCGATCTTTATGGTTATCTTCGGAAACTTTACATTTATCTTCTTATTTTGGCTATTTATCTCTGTGTGAATAAAGATAGACCATCGTAACACCACTGGGCCTGGTTTGGTATGAAAACGTTAGCGGGCCTTTAGTCGCGTTTTAAGCCTCTCGGGCTGTTTTTCTGACTTTGAGCGTTTTTCTGATTTTTCTGAAAGACCGTCTTTGATACGACGTTGATTTTAAGCATGGGTTCAAACTTCTCGTATAGCTTAGGCAACTTTGGCGTTAAGCAAACTGTTGCCGTTTTATATAATCGGTTTGAACTTATACCAAAAAACGAGTCTTCGCGGTTTTTATCGTAAAGTTCCAACAATAACTCTAATTGAGACAAAATGAAAAGCATTTCCATCGTGAATCAAAGAGGAATACAAAGAAGAGACACATCTTTCCATATGGCGACCCAGGCTTGGAGTCCTGAGGTCGCCATATGGCGACCTGGTCTTTGAAGGGTTAGGTTGCCATATGGCGACCCAGACTCAGAGAGCCTGGGTTGCCATATGGCAACCCGGTCTTGGAGAGTCTAGGTCGTCATATGGTGACCCAGACCGTGTGGGTCTAGGTCGCCATATGCAACCCAGATTGTACGGGTTCAGGTCGTAGTCTTGGTGCGCAAGTCGCCATATGGCAACTCGTACCTTATGTATACGGGTCGCCATATGGCGACCCATGCTCTGCGTGTGCAGGTCGCCATATGGCGACCCATGCTTTACGAGTGTGGGTTGCCATATGGGGACCCGTGCTTTGTTGGTGTGGGTCGCTATATGGCCAACCCGTGCTTTGCGAGTGCAGGTCACCATATGGTTACCCATGCTTTTGCGGGTGCGGGTTGCCATAGCTTTGCGGGTACGGGTCACCGTATGGTGACCTGTGCTTTGCGAGTGCACCTAGGTTCAAGGTGCTTTTGTTCTTTCCAAACTACTCTTTCGATATGTTACTTCTAGAAATGGTAACCTTAGTTGGTGTTTTTGAGATAACCGTTTTTGACCCCAACAACACGAAGCCATTAGAAGATTAGAATTCCAAAGAAGAGTCAATATGAACTCCAAATTCCTACGCGACGTACTTTAATAACTCAGGGTAATACTGATATCGCTCAAATTATCCTAAGTGTTTGTTTTAACTCTCGCAAATAAGAGCATCAGTTGTAGTACTTATGGATCGAATCCAAAGGGAGCATGGGCACACAATAGATCTCAACAAGAATGTGACATAAGCTAAGCAAGCAATGATAAAGCCAATAAATAGTAAGAATGTAAACTTGATTGATTTAAAAGGTTAGGTATCAGGTTTAGGTTATCAGTTTGGTAATTGCAAATTATCAAGGATGAACTATGGATCCTAGAACTCAATTTCACTTACTATGGATGGCACCTTTCACATCTAATCCAGTTAGTCGCTAAGTCTCTTGTTGTTCTCTTGAAAATCAACAATCGTTCGAGTATCGATCGACACTCAGTAGTGTCAATCGATACTGCCATGGCCAAGCAATATAATCGGATCGTTTAAGGTTCATTATGTCAAACATAGATTTACTCTCGTACGTTTCTAGCAAACTAACTCAAATGAATGTTATCAGGGGTTGATCTACTCTTGCAGTTTTCAATTATCCTAAGCACAAGGATCTAGGTAGCTAATCTAGACACTCGCATTAAGCTTACTTCAGATGAGAGAATCTAAGTTCTTCCTAGCAATTTTAGCAATCACACAAACATCATACACACTAACCTTAACCTAACAGGAGTAAATTACTCAGACGTGATCATGGGAAACGACATAATCATATATAAGAAATGAAAATGAAAAGAGAAACAAAGGGAGTTCCAACAATCTCCTAAGAGATGTCCTTTTCTCCCAAAGAACCTTAATCTAAATGAATGTAAAATGTGTCTCTCCTTGCTGCTAACATAACAAGGGGTTTATAAACTAACAAAGTCGTCCAAGGGCATTTGAAACATAAATGGTCTTCGGGATTTTTCATAAGTCTTGAAACATAAGCCTGGCCCATTTTTGCGTAGGGTATCGATCACCACTAGGATGATGGTATCAATCGATACTCCCTCCGAGTATCCGATCCAATTGCATGTTTCTTTGATCAGCTACGGATTCTCCGCTCCTAAGATTTCCATAAAGCTCCATAATCACCATTTTTCTCCATATCATGCAAGTACCTAATAAAGTCCTAATATAGCTAATATAGATACATTTTAAACACTAAAAAAATATATATACAAAGGTAGAAATCCGGTAAATTCCTTAAGATATCAACTCCCCCAGACTTACCCTTTTGCTTGTCCTCAAGAAAAACATGAGTAGTCCTGTGAAAGGTTTGAAAACGTTGGGAACTCATTAGTCTCAAGAATCACCACATTCACCTTTCTCTGTTGCAACCACATCATAAGATATTTCTATGTAGTTTAGCACTAGCTTTAGCAACTTACCATACCATTGACTTACCAAAAACATCTTGGCATACCCCTCTACTGACTTCATTTCTCAAACAAGCTATCAAACAGTTTTTTTCTAATTCCTTTTTCTCTTATCTCTCTTCTTTTAATCTTTTAATTATATATATATATATATATATATTTCTTTTACTTTCAAAGTGTAGGCGAATAATGGGGTCGTAGGAGACACTCCTACCCCCTCACAATGTGTGACAATTCCTTCAAGAATTGGAATAATGGGGTCGCAGGAGAAACTCCTACCCCTAGCATCTCTTGGAAAATCATTTCATCTTTTCTTTACTTTATATATAGAGAGTACAATACAGGAATTAGAACAGTAGACTTTTACCTTCTAGACTCGCAGAAGGAACCCTATCCAAAGTATACCAATTCCCAAAACAAGCAGATAGAATCGATTAGGTTGGAAGTCATCTTTCGTTCCTTCAAGAGTTCTTAGCAGCTATGGATGTTACAGGTTTGTCACGAATCACTGCGGCAATTTCTACTTAGTACCTTTAGAATGGTGCTAGAGAATGGTGACATGGTGTGTATTTTGTTCTAGCAAGGTAATAAATATCCTAAACAGTCAACTGTCAAATTAACTCTAATCTTAACACACTCTATAATACTCTTGCCAAAAGAGATCATGTGTAGTACTTAGGGATCGAATCCACGGAGAGCAAAGACACACAATAGATTTCTTATTTCTAAAGACTAAGTTAGGTGAATATATATATTAGTAATGAATGATCAGATTAAGGAAATATTCCTTGTCAACAAGTAGGATGCACTATGGAAATATGCTACCGATACAAATATGGAAATATTGTAGATATAAATATAAAAATAAATGTAAATATGATAGATCTAGGGTTTCAAGCTTAATGAATTATAATGGATAGGAGGTACGGAAATGTAAATAATCTAGAACTCAAATGTTAACTATTCTGACCTTTTTAACTTTATCTCTCGTATGCGAGCAAAAGGAACGACCATCGATCGACGGCTAAGGACTTATGTCGATCGATGTTGAAATCAGAAGAAAGTATGGACAAGATTTGATAAGTCCACCAAACTTATTAGACCAGCTCTCGCATGTATCTAACAGCCTAGTTCAACATAATCTATTCTGGCACAGAACCTACTCTCGTAGTTGTTCATGTCCTATCATCGAGATCCTAGTTAGCTACTCTAGAATGCAAGCATTAAGCACAACTCAATTGATGGATATTAACTTAACCTAACAATCCTATTTTTGGGTTAATCTACAGTTGCTATCATTCAACCCTAAATCTAATTAGTAACTACTCAAATATGATCTTTATCACATAAATCATAGATGAATAAAATAGATATGAAATAAAATATAAAAACCAAAGGAGTTCCAGGAGGACTCTGAAGGAGTCTCTCCTTTCTCTCCTAATACAAAATGAAACTAAAATGCTCTGTAAAACTCTGTCTAATTCTTCTCTCCTCCTCCTTCAAGACATAAATATAAAACCCTAAGTCTAGGTCAAAACTCGTCCAGGGTATTTTCGTCTTTCTAACTTGGGCTTTGATCATCGATCGATGGCAAGTATTTTCGTCTTTCTTCTCTTCTAAAGTCTCCAAAAGCTACAAGTATCTCATATATCTCCAAAACGTTCTTGGCTTATAAATACACTAAAACATAATCTAGACACACATAATATACTCTAAATAGAGCCTATAATATGGCCTAAATCTGATAATAAATAGGCTATATCAACTCTCCTAGACTTAACCTTTTGCTTGTCCTCAAGCAAACAAATCTGTGAAAGAGGTTTTGAAAAGTGGGGACTCACATAATATCTAAGTATAACCATCACCCAACTTTGTTGCAACTACATCCTATCAAGTCAATCACAGAGAAACTTTATATACTTTATCCTACTATAGCAACCAAATTCATTCTACCAACAACTTAGCAAATACTAGCTTGACTCGCCCCTCTACTGATCTCATTTCTTTGCATAAACTAAAAGTGAATGCTTTACCTTGGAAGTATCGATCAAAAGACACATGGTTTCTTACCTTTGCAAGTATCTGAACAACTATGTACAAAGTCTTCTTTGATCCCTTTCTTTCCTCTTTTTCTCTCTACTCTGAATCTTTTTAGTTCTCTTCTTCTTTTATTATTTTCCCTTTTTCTTTCTTTTTTTCTTTTTCTTTTTCTTTTTGGGCAAAGTTGTAGGCGAATAATGGGATCATAGGTAATTTACCTACCCCTCGCTTCCAGCAATCATTTCTTTGAGTTAGAATAATGGGGTCATAGGTAATGTACCTACCCCTCTGCATCTTGGAAAATCATCTCAATCTTTTAGACTTTTAAGTAGATGTTGAAGAGAGAGAGAAGGGAACCAAAGGTGCAATGACTTGTACCTACAGACTTGCAGAAGGAACCCGATCCAGTGTATAGCAAGCCCCAAAGCAAGCTGATAATGTCAAGATTAGTGTTAGAAATAAGCTTTGGTTCCTTCAAACTTTCTAAGCAAGTGTGATATAGTGGCAGGATGATCCACTTTAGTTTCTCCAGTAATCTCTGCAAATAACCTTCTAAAAATGGTGGTAAAGTGCGGTTAGTTAATAATAAATTTTTGATCATAATCTCTTTTTGACTCAATAAAACTTTTTTGAAACATTTATATATATAGCAAATAAAACTCAAAACAAATCAAATAGCATTAGCAAACCTCCAACAGACTTAAATTACACTGTCCCCATTGTAATCTGTCCGGTTTGGTTAGAAAAAATCAAATCATAAGTAGTTGAATTAAGAAACTTGATACAAGACTCTGGAAAGAGTGTCGATCGATGTGAGGATGTGGATGTCGACTGATGGTCATGATCCATCGTCGATCGATGTTGATTCTTCAAACTTGATCGATGGTAAACCTGTAGGTTTCTACTCACTTTTTTTTTTTAAGTATAAAACTCAAAATATAAAAAACAATATTAGTCAACCTCCACCAGAGTTAAACAACACTAGCACGAGTGTTATTCAGTCCGAGATTGGTGAAGAAAATAAATCATAAGGACATAATTTGATAAAGGAAAACGGTATACATGCTTGCTGATGGTGGTCATCGATCGACACAGTGAAGTGGCGATCGATCGATACGGGGGATACTTCATCGATCGACAATGATCAAGTGTCGATCGAAGCTCTGTGCAGAATCATGTTCTTTTTTTTTCTTAAAAACCTGTAATAATATAATAAATTCGAAATTAGACTAATGTAATCAAGAGAATAATTAAAACTTACTAAACAGTGGGTTGCCTCCCACTCAGCGCTTGGTTATAGTCTTAAGCTTGACGTTTGAACTTTTTGACTAGTATGGAGGCGGATCAACACTTGGAAAACAAGTGTCTACATCTTCTCTGCTCATCTGAAACCATGTACCAATGAATCTCCTCATTGCTTCATCACTTCTGGTTTTCTCATTCTTTGTAACCTCTCTATCAACTTCCATTGAATGCATTCTTCTTTGTAGGTTCTCAATACTGCGCTGTAGCATTCTAAGTCTTGCAGCTGTAGTCTCTGATATATCTTCCAATTGTTGAGAAATATCTTCCTTCATTAGGCTCTGAGAAAAAGCAATCTCATCAAACCTATCTTCCAGTTGTGTTTCTGTTGTTGTCTTCTACCGGTTGGCTTCGGTGTCGATCGATGGTCGTAGGGTTCCGTCGATCAATGCTCTTTTGTCTGGCATAATCGCATGTTGTCTTTGTATAGTATCCAAATCTTGTTTCATCTCATCCATGCGTGTAGTCAAACTGGTAAGGCATCTGTCTATAGGATAGTAGACATCATCAAGCCTTGTTTAGAATTCATCCAGTGACATCTCTTGAGCTTTGTAAACCTCATGCACAATATCATCAATCTCTGTTCTGATGTATGTCCTTTGGTTTTCCATAGGCATACTGATCCTTGCTGCATGTTCCGCTAGACATATGTAGTTCTGCTCAAACATAGTAGCTCTCTCTAGAACAGCTCTAATGTCTTCAGCTTGCACATTCACTACTCTTCCGTCTGTAGCTCTTGCATTACCATTCTCATCTCTATAGATGCCATACTCATCTTTCTTTTCTGAATGGAAAATTCTTTTGTCTTTATCATCAAAGTCTCTCGTTCCATGCTCTATACAGCCATCAATCGATGCTGTGATGTCCTGTCGATCGATGCTGAATTCTCCGAATAGTAGGCAATTGAAGTACGAAATTTGTAGAACTTCGGAATGGTGCTGTCGATCAATCTAAGATGTGGAGACGTGTATGGAATATTACAAATCTGCTAGATTTTCTTCTTCTCTATGTCGATCGACGCTGAGTGAGGTGCGTCGATTGATGTGTGTCTATCCACTTTCGCCCAGCTGGCCTCGTCTGATACAAGATCGTGATATTCAATCATCTCTCCGTCGATCGATGGTGTATGGTGGCCGTCGATCGATGCTTGTTTACCAAGTCGTTGCCCAAACAGATCTTAAGCTCCGTCAGCATGTTTGGACTCGTCTTCTTGGTCAGTATCGATCGATGGTGTATGGTTACCGTCGATCGATATCGATTTCTCAAATTGATGGGAAATTTAGAAAACACCAGCCTCTTCCATTGTGGTACCATGGTACTCGATTAGCTCCTCCTCTATGTAGTCTTCGTCGTACTCGAGGTAGGCTGGGGTGTAATTGCCATCTGCATGGCAGGTGTTGGTCGTTTCTGAGGTGAGGCCTTCGATCGATAACAAAGTGTGGGTGTCGACCGATTTCTGAGCAGCAAGCATGTCGATCGGTGCTAAGGGTTGGGTGTCAATCGATTCTCCATCCTCAGACTCCTCGTTGAACTCATAGTTGTAGAAGCATGTGGCCACAAGTTCTGCATCATTAGACAACTTTTTGAGGGCAGGTTTATTATTACAAATATCATAACCAATATTAGGATCAGTCAAGGAGAGGAAAAACCTGTTAGTTTTCATGCTGCAGATAGCTCCCACAGTAGCCATGAATGCTCTTCCAAGTAGTAGTGAAGAGTTTCAATTGATCTGGATATCCATGACATGGAAATCTATAGGGACTAGGACATTTTGAATCTGTAGGTGGACATCTCTACAAATACCTCCTGAATCCACTCTGGAGCAATCCACAAAGACGAATGAATCATTGGAAGGCTCCACTGTCAGGTTCAGCATTTCTGCCAAAGCTCTTGGTATGATGCTCACTGATGATCCAGTGTCACAGAGGGAATTGGGAAACTCGTGCCCTTTAATCAAACATGGAATCATGAACTTCCTTTTCTTTTTTAGAATGATCTTCTGCTATAGAGTTGTCATGTTCATGACTTTCGGTAGATGAATTTTCCACACGGGAATCCCTCTCTAGCAGCCTTTCCCTCTTAACTTCTACCCAAAAATCATCATCAGTCAATCCATTGACGTGGTGACTCTGTCCAGCCTCTATTTTCTCCTTGATGAGGCTCTCATATCTCCTAATAGTTTTACTTGTCTGCATCACCTGATTCTCTATCTTTTTCACATTGGTGTTGAGAATTTCGAACTTGGTTTTGAGGTTTTGGTACAGGCCATCTATCTTTCCATTGAAATCTACTGTCATCTTCTGTTGTCCCTCCAAAACTCTATCAACCATTGCTTCAATCTTGCTTCCTTGTGCTTCAAGAGGAGGGTTCTGGTAGTAGGAGGACTCATAAGTTTTGTTGTTGTTGAAGGGCCTTAGCTGTGAACTCTGATTAAAGTTACTCCTTTGACCATTCCCATAGGAGTTCCTGTTGAAACCTTGATTCCCTTGTCTCTGGAAACCATTCCCATCAAGGTAGTTCACATCCTCTTCAATCTCATCATCTCCAGACTCCATTGCTTGCACTTCTTCAAAGGTGATCTGTTTCCTGAGAAACTTCTGAACACTATTCAGCATTGCCTTGACTTCTTCAATCTGCTCCTTGCTCATTGCTGGAGTTGACTTCCTCCTCTCAAAGTCTGTGTTCTTGGTGCTGCTGCCGGATGCCATATTGTCAATCAAATCAACCTTGAAGCCTCTTCATAACTCATGTTGCTGAAATTCCCTTCACTGGCTGTGTCCAAAGCCATCTGTTACTGTAGTCCACTACCTCTAAAGAAAGTGCTGAGAAGTTGCACTTCGTTGAACCAATGATGTGGAAAATCTCTCTGGTATGATTTGAATCTGATCCAGGAATTTCTGAAGGATTCTGAAGGGTCTTGTGAAAAGGTAACAATCTTGCTCCTCAGGTCTTCTGCTCTCGGGTCATCAAAGAAGTTGCGTAAGAAAGCATTCTTGATGTCAGTCCAGGATGTCAGGGATCCTGGTGGTAACTGCTTGAGCCAATATGAAGCTTCTCCAGCAAGTGAGTACTTGAAGAGCTTACAAAAAAGATAGTCCTCAGGGACTCCATTGGCTTTCATGGCAGTCACTAGATCCTCAAATTTCTCTAGATGATCCATAAGGTGCTCATGTCGTAACCTATGTTAGGGTGTTTGTGCTACAAGTCCGAAGAAGGCGGGCTTGATTTCAAAATCATGTCTTTGAAAAGCTGGAGGACGAATGGCGGATCTGTTGGCGTAGTACTGCTCTAGACGGTTGTAGCCAGCCAGTGTTCTCTGAGCAGCTTGGGCATTAGCTTTGGGTTGAGCTTCTGCATCGTCTGTTTCTGCTTATGCATCAGGGATTATAGTCCCCTGATCGACTATCTTCTGACCTGTTGCATTGCACAGGTGACTGTCAGGGTCACGCAGGTCTCCGTTCTCATCCCTAATCAGTATCAAGGTAGAAACCATTTGAACTCGTCTGTGTCTGTCAATCGATGTGGGTTGGATGACGTCAATCGGTGCTAAGTGGTCAGCGTCGGTCGATGAAGAAGTGTTGATGTCGATCGATGGATGTAGGACGTCGGTTGATGCTGGGTGATCAACGTCGGTCGACGGTAGAGTTCGGATGATGGTCGATACGGTCGTGAAGAAGTGTCGGTCAACGCGGTACTAATGCTGTCGATCGATGCTTGTAGTCTTTCTTTACGGATCGAGCGTTTGATTCTTTCAAGGTCAGAGGGTGATATCAGTTCTTGTCCTTTGTTACTTCTTGTGCTTCTTTGCATGTACCTGAAAACAAGGGAAAGAAAAATTATTAGTAACTTTAAAAATCAATAATAAACCTAGACTAAATCCTATAAATTAAATCTAATGACGATATATGCTCCCTGGCAACGGCGCCAAATTTGACGTGGTGGTGTGTATTTTGTTCTAGCAAGGTAATAAATATCCTAAACAATCAACTGTCAAATTAACCATAATCTTAACACACTCTATAATACTCTTTCCAAAAGAGACCAGGTGTAATACTTAGGGATCAAATCCACAGAGAGCAAAGGCACACAATAGATTTCTTTTTTTTTAAAACTAAGCTAGGTGAATATATATATTAGTAATGAATGATCAGATTAAGGAAATATTCCTTGTCAAGAAGTAGGATGCAATATGGAAACATGTTACTGATGCAAATATGGATATATTCTAGATGTAAATATAAATGTAAATATGCCAGATCTAGGGTTTCAAGCATAATGAATTATAATGGATAGGAGGTACGAAAATGTAAATATTCTAGAACTCAAATGTTAACTATTCTTGACCCTTTTAACTCCAACTCTCGTATGCGAGCAAAAGGAACGACCATCAATCGACGGCTAAGGCCTGGTGTTGATCGACGGTGAAATCAGAAGGAAGTATGGACAAGATTTGATAAGACCAGCTCTCGCATGTATCTAACAGCCTAGTTCAACAGAATCTATTCTGGCACAGAGCCTACTCTCGTAGTTGTTCATGTCCTATCATCGAAATCCTAGTTAGGTACTCTAGAATGCAAGCATTAAGCATAACTCAATTGATGGATATTAACTTAACCTAACAATCCTATTTTTGGGCTAATCCTCAATTGCTATCATTTAACCCTAAATCTAATTAGTAACTATTCAAATATGATCTTTGTCACAGAAATTATAGATGAATAGAATAGATATGAAATAAAATATAAAAACCAAATGAGTACCAGGAAGACTCTGAAGGAGTCTCTCCTTTCTCTCCTAATACAAAATGAAACTAAAATGCTCTGTAAAACTCTGTCTAATTCTTCTCTTCTCCTCCTTTCAAGACATACATATAAAACCCTAAGTCTAGGTCAAAACTCGTCCAGGCTAATCTCGTCTTTTTGACTTGGGCTTTGATCATCGATCGATGGCAAGTGTGATGCATTGGTCGCTCTCGAGCTTCAATCATCGGTCTACGCCAAGTGTGATCCATCTATCGATGGCTTCGTCGACTCCTTAGATGATCAGCTACGGATTCTTCTCTTCTAAAGGTTCCAGAATCTCATATATCTCCAAAACACTCTTGGACCTGTAAATACACTAAAACATAACCTACACATACATAATAGACTCTAAATAGAGCCTATAATATGGTCTAAAACTAGTAATAAATAGGCTATATCAAATGGTTAGTTGGCTTTCTGATTGTGTCAGTAATCATTGTTCCCTTCTTGACTCTATAGAACTTTTTAAAAAATTTAAATAAAAACTCAAAATAAAACACAATATCAGCAACTACCTCCCCATACTTAAATTACAATGTCCTAGTGTATTCAGTCGGAGCTTGGTTGGAAAAAATAAATCATATTGAAATATTTAACTTAGAAAGTCGAAATACCTGCCTATGCTGTGAGTATCGGTCGACATAGTTAAGTGTCGACCGCTGCTCAACGTGTGTCGATCGACAGTGATCAGTGTCGAGCGATGCCTCTGGTTTTCGGACTTAGCTGATTTTTTTCTTTTTGATCTGAAATAAAATAATACTATAATTAGTAAAAAAAAAAAATCTAAAACTTTAAAAACTTACTAAGTAGTGGATTTCCTCCCACTCAGCGCTTATTTATAGTCTTTAGCTTGACGTTAGGAGGTTTTGGCTAGCATGGAGGGAGTTTGATACATGTTGGGAAACATGTATCTACATTTTCTCTGCTCATTTTGAACCAGGTGCTCACAAAACTTTTTATGGCTTCATCTCCTATAGTTATGTGCTCTTGCCGGCGCTGGATGATCCTATGAGTGTAATCAACCTTCAGCTGCAGCTCTTCCATACATTTGCTCAACCATCCAATACTGTTGGTTAGAGGAAAGTAATGAGCATCTATGTTGGTGTAGAGGTTGTTGATCATTTTTTCATTTGCTGCAACAGTTTCAGAAATCATGTCATCAACTTGATCATTGCTGTAAGTCTCAGGATCTGGTTGGAAATGTGTCGTGGAATGATCTCAATCTTCTTTATAATTCTTCTGATTTCTGGGTAGCCTTAGAAGACGACCACCAAGGCTGTCTGCCATCTCCAGTATGTCTCTAATGTCTTCCTCAGCGACATTTATTATCCTCCCATCTAAGGCTCGTGCATTGCCTTTCTTGTCCCTGTATATACCATAGTCATCTGGTAGAATCTCACTAAAATGGCCACTTTCTGTCGAACTTGCCAGGGTGTCGACCGATGCTCCCATGATGTCGATCGACACCGTGTCATCCGGTTCCTCCTTTGGCTCGAGATCACAGTAGCAGGCTGCTACTAGTTCGGGGCCATCTTCAAACTCTGTGTAGGGCCTCTTTGTCTTAGATACACGTGCTAGCTCATAATAATATGTCTATCTTATCA
Source organism: Sinapis alba (assembly GCA_012274485.2). Taxonomy (NCBI): domain Eukaryota; kingdom Viridiplantae; phylum Streptophyta; class Magnoliopsida; order Brassicales; family Brassicaceae; genus Sinapis; species Sinapis alba. Next base: position 203,828 of record MU105709.1, on the reverse strand, counting down.
TTTTTAGGTACAACCTGCTTTCCTGCATATCAACAACAACACCTACAGTAGCCATGAAGGCTCTTCCTAGTAATGGGGGTCCATTACATGAAAATCAACAACGACCAGGGCGTTACCTACTTTCACTTGGAGGTCCTTGATAACACCTCCAGACTTTACCTTAAAACAGTCTACAAAAGAGACAGAATCCCCAAAATGCTCTATCTTAAGACTTAGCTGCATTGCTAGATACCTTGGCATGATGCTGACAGGTGAACCAGTTTCAACAAGTCCATTAGGATAGCAATGACCTTGTATGAACCAGGGAACCACGAATCTCCCAGGATCACTCTTCTTATTCAGTACAATCCTTTGTTTCATTTCGTCTCTCAAGTGATTGAACATTACCTCAATGTCCTCTTTGGTTTTTTTACTTTCTCTGAAAAACATCCATAGTCTCTTGGTGTAGTAGACTTCTTCAAATGGATCATTTACAGGGATCTTCAGCACTCTCCTGGTGAATCCATCCATCTCTTCCTCATTTGCATCACTCTTCAGATGCTTGGGTATCCTTGCCTTTCTCCTTCTCCTGGGCACAAGATCTTCATGTGGTTTGTCAATGATCATCACCTCTGGCTCTTCATCTTGTTCCAGGTTGTTAACATCCTCTGTTGTTGGCTCAGTGACGTACTTCGTCATGTACACTTTCCTTGTACCAATAAGAGGAATAAGAACACAGACAACAACAGGATGGTGTCGATCGACGCTTGGAAAGTGTCGGTCGACACTGGGTGTCTTGCTCTTGTGTCAATTAATGTACAACTTGCTAATATGGATGCTCGGAAGCCTTGCGTTGGACGATACTGGTTGGTATTGATCGTCATCAGTATGGTGTCGATCGACGGTCGCTATATCACAAGAACCAATCGATTCAGAAAGGGGTATCGACCGTTGTACACTCGGTGGCGACCTCTTCTCTTGAGGAGTTGGTCTTGTCTTGACAGATGTCGATCGGTGCTCAGATGGTGTCGATCGACACCACTGCCAACTGCCAACAGACAAAGAACTTTCAACATAGAAGTCCCCTTCTTGTAGACCTTCTTGCCTCACGACTTCCATGAATTCATCCTCAATAATAGCACTCACGTGGTGCTTACTTGCAGCCTTTCCCTTTCCTTTGATGTATGCTTCTTACCTCTTAAGTGCCTCACTAGTCTGAACTATCTAGGTCTCCATTTTCTTCACATGGGTGATGATTCCTTCGAATTTATCATTCAAGTTCTTGTACACAGCATCAATCTTCCCATTGAAGTCTACAGTCAGCTTCTGCTGTCCTTCTAGGACTTGATCAATCATACTCTCCAGCTTGCTTTCCTGAGAAGACGGTGCAGGATTCTTGTAGGATGAAGTACCATAGCTCATATTGTTGGGTTTGTTGTATTGTGAGCTCTGGTTGTAGTTACTCCTCTGGCCATTTCCATAAGAGTTCCTGTTGTTGAAGCCATTGACGAAGTTCACATCCTCTTCATCTCCTTCTTCAACAGAGTCAACAACATCTTCACTCTCAGCAAAGTTCAGTTGCCTCTTGAGAAGCTTGTGAACACTCTCCAGCTTTGCCTTGAATTCTTCAATCTGCTCCTTGTCCAAGAAGGCGGCTGATTTCTTCCTCGGAAAGTCAGTGTTCTTGGTACAATTGCTAGATGCCAAGTTCTCAATCAATCTCACAGCCTCTTCAGGGACCCTGGTAATGAGATTCCCTTCACTTGCAGTGTTAAGTTCCATCTGGTATGCTAGAGCAATAACTCTGAAGAAAGTACTAAGCACATGTACTTCATTAAAACCATGGTGTGGGTAATCTCTCTGGTAAGACTTGAATCTGATCCAGGAGCCTCTAAATGACTCTGAAGGTCCTTGAGTGAATGTGGCAATCTTACTCCTCAAGTCTTCAGAGCGAGCATCATCAAGAAAATTACAAAGGAAGGCGTTCTTGATGTCAGTCCAGGATGTAAGGGATCCTAGTGGTAACTGCTTAAGCCAGTATGAAGCGTCTCCAGCAAGTGAGTACTTGAAGAGCTTGCATAAAAGGTAGTCCTCAGGGACACCATATGCTTTAATGGCATAAACCAAATCCTCGAACCTCTCCAAATGGTCCATATGATGTTCTTGTGGGAGACCATGGTAAGGTGTCTGCCCCACAAGTGTGATGTATCCAAGTTTCAACTCGAAATCATGCCTCTAGAAAGTAGGAGGACAAATAGCAGATCTGTTGGCGTAGTACTGATCTAAACGATTGTAATCAGTCAATGTTCTAGGTCAAGCGACTTGAGCATTTCCAGCAGCTACAACCTGAGCATTGGCTGCAGCTTCAGCAGCATCTTCAGCAGTTACTTCATCTTGATCAGGGATTGCAGCCTCCTGATCATCAAGTCTCTAACCTGCTGCATTACACAGGTGTTCTTGCGGATCACGTATGTCTCCATTCTCATCCCTCAGTAACACTAGAACAGCAACAATAGTGTCTTCTCGCGGGTTGGTATCGATATGTGCTGGGTTGGTATCGATCGGTGCCAACTCGGTATCGATCGGCTCTGGGTCAGTGCCGATCGTGTCTTGCTTGTGTGAGGTATCAATCGGTGCTGGTGCAGTGTCGATCGATGTTTCACTACTGCCTTTGTGGATGGTGAGTTCAAGTAAGGTGGGATCAGAATGCAGTAGTAATTGTCCTTCTTTGTTGCTCCTGGTACTGCTAGGCATATACCTGAAAAACAAGAGAAAAGAAAATTATCAGTATCAAAAATAATAAATAAAAACCTAGACTAAATTCTATTCCTAAAGATCTAATGGCGATCCAATGCTCCCCCGCAATGGCGCCAAATTTGATATCGCTCAAATTACCCCAAGCGTTTGTTTTAACTCTCTCAAATAAAAGTGTTAGTTGTAGTACTTAGGAATCGAATCCACAAGGAGCGTGGGAACACAATAGATCTCAACAAAAATGTGAATTAAGCTAAGCAAGCAATGATAAAAGCAATAAATAGTATGAATGTAAACTTGATTGATTTAAAAGGTTAGGTATCAGGTTTAGGTAATTAGTTTGTTAATTGCAAATTATCAAGGATGAACTATGGATCCTAGAACTCGATTTCATTAACTTTGGATGGCAGCTTTCTCATCTAATCCAGTTAGTGGCGAAGTCTCTTGTTGTTTCTCTTGTAAATCAACAATCGATCGAGTATCGATCAACACCACTGAGTGTCGATCGACACTGCCCTAGCCAAACAATATAATCGGATCGTTTAAGGTTCATTAGGTTAAACATAGATCTACTCTCGTACGTTTCTAGCAACCTAACTCAAATGAATGTTATCATGGGTTGATCTACTCTCGCAGTTATCAATTATCCTAAGCACAAGGATCTAGGTAGCTAATCTAGACACTAGCATTAAGCTTTCTTCAGATGAGAGAATCTAAGTTCTTCCTAGCAATTTTAGCAATCACACAAACATGAATACCACGTTAACCTTAACCTAAAAGAAGTAAATTACTCAGACATGATCATGGGAAACGGCATAATCATATATAAGAAATGAAAATGAAAAGAGAAACAAAGGGAGTTCCAACAAACTCCTAAGAGATGTCCTTCTCTCCCAAAGAACCTTAATCTAAATGAATGTAAAACGTGTCTCTCCTTGCTGCTAACATAACAAGGGGTTTATAAACTAACAAAGTCGTCCTAGGGCATTCGAAACATAAATGGTCTTGGAGCTTTTCATAAAGTCTTGAAACATAAGCCTGGCCCATTTCTGCGTAGGGTATCAATCTCCACTAGAATGATGGTATCGATCGATACTCCCTCCGAGTATCTGCTCCAATTGCATGTTTCTTTGATCAGCTACAGATTCTCCACTCCTTAGCTTTCCATAAAGCCCCATAATCACTATTTTGCTCCATATCATGCCAGTACCTAAGAAAGTCATAATATAGCTAATATAGATACCTAAGAAACACTAAAAAGAATATATATTAAGGTAGAAATCCGGTAAATTCCTTACTATATCAAATACGACGAAGAACCAGCCTCCCCGGCTCATCAAAAGATCTTGTTCTTCCTGAAAAAGAGAGAACGCATGGTACAGAACTTATCCTGCATAGAGCAGGGTACGTCCCCAAAAGACTAAGCAAAAAGAAAAGAAAACACAACCATCAAAATACTGCTTCACCTGGGTAAATGCTATTCAGAAGATCTTTCTACAGCCAATATCTAATCATGGGGAGAAGGGAAGATAACATACTCATTGAATTAAATCGATAATTCTCTTGCTCGTAGCGGCCATGTTCCATTTGGATCCAACAAACATGTGGCTACACACCATGAAGGTCCTACGCTAAAAAGACAGGTCTTCCGAGCAGGGCAACAGATCACCTACAACAGATTTCAACAGATGCATGTGATCTTCGTCAGCCGGACAACAATGTATGCCCATTGTAGCATTCTACAACTAGGAATTATCAACTAAAGAATGGAGATCAAGTACCCACTGCAATACATCAGTGAATCCCTCCCCTAATAAGGATATGTGCTATGAGTCAGACTATTAGAAGACTACGTGCCATTGAGGCCCTATGCCAAGAAACAAAACTCGTTATCCATTGAAATGCGAGAATAGGATCATGGATCCTTCGATATTAAGCGATCTCATCGGGCTCCGAGCCTAAAGCGCCTATCAAACAGCGATTATTCTTCGACTAGATCTCTACTCCCTGCTTTATACATGGTCCGGGTCAGAACTACCCTGAGAAAGACACTAAGGAGCTACTTCCTGTTCATAATAATCCTGCTGAGATGGAACGACTCAGGTCAACCAAAGTGAATAGGTTATCTCCCGACTTCACCCATGAAATCAAAATATAAGGGGCAAACTATTGGGAATAAATAATTAAGGAAGATATTACTTCCGCTTCCGAGCAAGACCCCAATCTTTGGATTCTAGCCTGGGAAATTCCGTTTCAAACCCATGCTTCCATCAATGCCTCCGGGTAAAATGGAAGTACTGTCTACTCCTATGCAGGATACAAAGTACAAAAATGCAAAGTACTGTCTGAGAAGCTTATACGCTTATTCTTGGGCAGGGAGCTTACTACATATAATGTAAAGTACTGCCTGAGAGGCTTATACGCTTACTCTTGGGCAGGGAGAATATTACATATAATGTAAAATACTGCTTGAGAGGCTTATACGCTTACTCTTGGGCAGGGATCATATTACATATAATGCAAAGTACTGTCTAAGAAGCTTACACTCTTATTCTTAGGCAGGGAGCGTATTACATATAATGCAAAGTACTGCCTGAGAAGCTTATACGCTTACTATTACGCAAGGAGCATCTTACGAAACATGATAATTCATGCACGAACGCTTGAAGCATAAGTACAAATGCAGAATGTTATGGTATTTTCAGGGTCTTTGATGGCCCCACAGAACGATAAGTAAACCAGAAGATCAAAAAAAATCGAGACAGAAAGAGATGTTTAATTGATTGAATGAGCAGAAACTACAACGTTTGGTGGATAAACCCTAGTTCTAGCTGCCTAGCTCTAATCTTTTAGTCTCAGAATGTGATCCATTGTTCTAGGGTTTGGGCTCCCCGTATATAGTCGAGTAGATGTCGGTTTCTAGGTAAACTCTTCCATATTCAAAAATATGGAAGAATTCCCTTTAATAGAAAACTTCTATTTTACCAGGAGGCAGTGATTGTTGGGGATAGATTGCATCTATCCCCATAGGCCCATCTTGACGAGATCTCGGACCAAAAGTGAGTACCGAAGTCGGCCCAGAGGGCCCAAAACCGACTTTCAGGTGTATATATAAAGAAAAGGTTGAATTGAAGAAAAGACACACAGACATTGGAGAACAAGCCTAGAAACTAAGGTTTCCTTCTAATTACTTGTTCTTGCTTCGTTCTTCAAATAAACATTCGAATTCATTCAATAAACACTTAATTTGTTCTCTAAATCATCTATTTGCTAAAACTCACCATCAAAATCGATAATCGATCAAGATCACCGATTTCAGATTCAACAATTGGCGCCGTCTGTGGGGAATAGCTGATAGTAACGATCAAGAACATCGATCAAAACAATGACAGGATCTCCGACGAATCCACCAGGTCAACATCCAGTCGACCTAAACACCGTCCGCGCGTTTCTCGACGCCGTGGTTCAACGCCTTGACCAGCAAGAAGCCGCAAACAAAGCGACTCAAGAACGTCTAAACACAATCGCCGCTGCTTGTCTTCCTCCAGCGCAAGCCGACGATCAGGATCCAGATACCGCTCGACGACGTCTCTTCCAAACTACGGTGCGCAACCAAGCAACCGATCAGGCGACCAACGAAGAACTCCAACATCTTCAAGGGACAATCAAAGATATGTCGTCTAAAATTCATCAAGCCACCAGTTTCACGCCGGAAATCGATCGAGTTCTGGAAGCAACTCAAAAAACTCCCTTCACCCAAAAGATAACCGACATCCGAGTTCGACACCAGGATAAACTCCGGATACCGTCTTTTCGCGGCGATTATGACCCTAGCGATCATATGACTAGCTTCAACATCGCTATGGGCCAAGCCTATTTCACTACGGAAGAACGAGATGCCGACTACTGTCAACTCTTCGTCGAAAGCTTGGCAGGACCAGTCCTCACTTGGTTTTCTCGGCTCACCGCTAACTCCATTAGCACCTTTAAAGAACTTTCTACCGACTTCCTTAAGCATTATTCCATGTACATCCGTCAAGGGGCCTTTGCCACCGATCTATGGAAAATAGCTCAAGGCCAGAAAGAATCTCTCCAAGACTTCATGGAACGGTTCAAGAATCTCGTCTCAAAAGTCGATGTCCCGGACAAAACTGCAGTGGAAGCATTACGTAATGCATTATGGATCAGATCATCTTTCCAATCTGACCTATACACCAACAGTACAATTACTCTGAAGGATGCCCTCCACAGAGCCAACTGTTTCATACGTATGGAGGAGGACAACGCGGCTTATACAGCAAAACAGAACGCATTAAAAGCCCAATTAACTTCAAAGACGGCTTCTGTCACTCAGGAACCTCGGCAGCACCAATACAATAACGAAAAAAGGGAAAGTTTTATTCGGTAACCGAGGAACCAGGAGCTACTTCGTCCGCAGCGCCCACCGAACGATCGTGGAATGTGTGGGACAGAACACTAGAGGGAAAACCCCTAACTTACGATGAAACCAAGTTCTGCACCTACCACAAAGCTAAGGGTCATGATACAAAGGAATGCAAACAACTCGCAGAGGCTCTGTTCTCGACATTTAAGAACGGTGTCGTCACTCCTGACCCGCCAAAAGCCAAACAGGCGAGGAAAAAAGGAAGCTGGACCAAAAATAAACAAACTAACACCAAGGCGCAAGAAGTCCGCCAAGAAGATCGAGATGCAGCGGCTCCACCGAGACAGCGAGATGATACTGATACCAAAGACGAAAGACCACATGTGGCACGCCGAATCAATCTCATCTCGGCACGTCCCTCTACACCATCTCCTGAAGACACCGACCACCGAGATCTTCGAGAGCATCTCCAGCAAAAGCGTTCCCTTACCGACATGCGAGACACCCTCCTCCAAAGAAAGAAGTCTAAGCTATCAAACGAAGACCTCCGCTAGAAGCTCAAATCCAACACAAGCACGGCACGAGCGGATCTCAGGAAATCGTTATCAGACCAGCGTCCCAGTGTTTTCCGCCGAGTCAATGTCATTCTGGGAGGGTCTCCCATATGCAACAGTTCAGTGAAATCCATCAAGGAGTATCAACGCAAAGCCGTGAGTGCTCATCGATGGTCGGCGAAGCGTGAAGTGGAAACACCTATCATATTTTATGAACTCGACCTTACCGATATCGATCATCCGCATAACGACCCTCTGATAATCGAACTACAGATCGGTACTTGTGAAGTCACTCGAGTCCTCGTTGATACCGAAAGCTCTGTCGATCTCATCTTTCGACAGACATTGATTAAAATGATGATCGACCTCAAAGACATCAAGCTTTCCTCACGAGCGCTCACCGGGTTCAATGGATCGTCAACTACCTTATTGGGCACTATCCGCCTCAACGTGTTCGTAGGAGGAGTGAATAAACTCATCAAATTCTCCGTGATAGATACCGAGACCCAGTACAACACGATTCTAGGAACGCCTTGGCTTCACTCAATGAAGGCGGTTCCATCGACATACCACCAATGCGTCAAATTTCCTACCAAAGAAGGAAAAATCTTCACACTCGCTGGGAATCAACGCCTGGCTCGGAGTATGTTGATCACCGACTTCAGAAACAAACAAGTCACCTTCGCCATCGAACCAGAAAAGAAGTTATCCCTTTCCAAAGAGGAAACGATCCAGGGCGGCATCGACGCTGAAAATCCAGATCGAACCGTAGGGATAGGATCTAAACTAAGCGACGACCTGGCAACAGAACTGACCGCTTTCCTTTGTACGAATAAATCAACGTTCGCCTGGTCAACTGCCGACATGCCCGGTATCGATCCAGCTGTTACAGCTCATCGATTAAATGTCAATCCCACTTACAAACCAATTAAGCAGAAACGACGCAAACTGGGCCTCGAGAGAGCTAAGGCAGTCAACGACGAGGTCGACAGGCTTCTCCAAGCAGGATCTATTGCCGAGGTGAAATATCCAGATTGGTTAGCTAATCCGGTAGTCGTCAAAAAGAAGAATGGGAAATGGAGAGTTTGAATCGACTTCACCTACCTGAACAAAGCCTGTCCAAAAGACAGTTTTCCGCTGCCTCATATAGATCAGATGGTGGAATCTACTTCCGGAAATGAACTACTCTCCTTCATGGACGCATTTTCAGGTTATAATCAAATCATGATGCACCCTGACGATCGTGAAAAAACGTCGTTCATCACCGACAGGGGAACATACTGCTACCAAGTAATGCCTTTCGGACTCAAGAATGCAGGAGCCACTTACCAACGACTCGTCAACAGAATGTTTGCCGACAAGTTGGGAATTACTATGGAAGTTTACATCGACGATATGCTTGTCAAGTCGCTTATCGCAAAGGATCATATCCAACACCTTTCTGAGTGCTTCGAGACTCTAAACAAATACGGGATGAAGCTCAATCCGGCGAAATGCACCTTTGGAGTTACCTCGGGCGAGTTCCTCGGATATATCGTAACCCAACGAGTTATCGAAGCAAACCCAAAGCAAATCTCTGCGGTCCTAGATCTACCCGATCCAAAGACATCTCGAGAAATTCAGCGCCTTACCGGCAGAGTGGCGGCCCTCAACCGATTCATTTCCAGGTCCACGGACAAGTGCCTCCCATTCTACGAGCTACTACGAGGAAATAAAAAATTCTTGTGGGACAAAGCATGTGAAAAGGCTTTCGCCGCGTTGAAGCGATATTTGACGACCCCGCCGGTCCTAGCGAAATCCGATGCAGGCGACACCCTATATCTCTACATCGCAGTCTCTCCTTTCGCCGTCAGTAGCGTACTCATTAAAGAGGATCGAGGCGAGCAGCATCCTGTTTTCTACACTAGCAAACGCCTAACCGATGCCAAGACAAGGTATCCCACGCTCGAAAGAATGGCCCTCGCAATTGTCACCTCGGCAAGGAAGCTACGTCCTTATTTCCAATCTTACTCTATCGTAGTCCTAACTGACCTCCCTCTACGAACCATACTACAGAATGCAAATCAATCAGGGAGACTTTCGAAATGGGCCATCGAGCTCAGTGAATATGACATCACATACAAAGGCATGCCAACTATCAAAGCCCAAGTTTTGGCCGACTTCATTATCGAAATTCCTCCCGATCAAGCAACAGAACTCGATATCCCAGCCAGAAGTTAGATCCTACATGTCGACGGAGCCTCATCTAACAAAGGGTCTGGGATAGGCGTCCACCTCCAATCGCCCACCGGCGAACTCATCGAACAATCGTTTCGACTTGGTTTCGCGGCGTCAAACAACGAGGCCGAATACGAAGCACTAATTGCCGGTCTTCGCTTGGCAAAAGTAGTTGGATCAAAGTAATTACATGCCTTTTGTGATTCTCAACTCGTCGCAAGTCAGTACAGCGGCGACTACGAGGCAAAAAACGAAAGGAGGGATGCATACCTCGGTGTTACCAAAAGTTTAGCTGCGGAATTCGATCACTTCGAACTCACCAAGGTTCCTCGGGAAGAGAACTGCTTCACAGACGCACTTGCCGCGTTGGGGAGTAGCCAACGAAATCAGGTCAGAAAGAAAATCTCGATACATACAGTAGAAAGGCCGAGTATCACACTACCCAACGGAGACAATATCCTCGCTATCTCTTCCAACACCGCTGAGATCATTTCCCAGGCGCAAACTGGCGACGACTGGCGAACACCCTTTCTTGATTACCTCGACAGAGGAATACTTCCCGCCGACAAATGGGAATCCCGTCAACTTCAAGGAAAAAGCTCGAATTACATGTCGATATACGGTATATTACACCGATGGACGGCAAACAAACTACTCTTTACTTGCGTCGGAAAGGAGGAAGCGGAGCTCGTCATGATGGAAACCCACAAAGGCAAAGGGGGTAACCACGGTGGAGGTCGGTCTCTCGCATTAAAACTAAAAACCCAAGGTCATTACTGGCCAACCATGGTCAATGATTGCGAAGAATACACATCCCGATGCGACAAATGTCAACGATATGCCCCTAACATACACTCTCCCACCGAGTTGTTGAAGACATCATCGGCACCGTATCCATTCATGCGATAGGTAATGGATATAGTCGGTCCCCTGCCGAGCTCTAGACAAAAACGTTTTTTGCTCGTCATGACCGATTATTTTTCTAAATGGGTTGAAGCAAAAGCTTATGTCCAGATCACCGAGAAGGAAGTCCAGAGTTTCGTCTGGAAATACGTTATATGTCGACACGGATTATCCTACAAGATTGTAACCGGCAACGGAAGCCAATTTACCTCTACCAAGTTTCGGGAGTTCTGGGAGAAGTGGAGAATCCGCCTTAGCTTCTCAACCCCCAGGTATCCGCAAGGGAATGGACAGGCGGAGGCAACAAATAAGGTCATTATCGACAGGATCAAAAAGAGGCTGGATCTTAAGAAAGGACATTGGGCGGATGAACTGGAGGGAGTACTATGGTCTCATCGCACTACACCCCGAAGCGCTACAGGAAAAAACCCCTTTTCCCTGGCTTACGGAGTCGAAGCAATGGCCCCAGCCGAGGTCAACGTCACCAGCTTTAGAAGATTAAAGCTCCCTCAGAACCAAGATCTTAACCACGAAATGATGATTGACGCTCTTGATCAACTCGAAGAACGTCGGGATCAAGCCCTATTGGGGATTCAAAACTATCAACATCTCGCCGAATCCTACTACAACAGAAGAGTCCGATCGCGACCAATACAACTTGGCGACCTCTTCCTCCGTAAAGTCTTTGAAAATACCAAGGAGTGGAGGGCAGGAAAACTCGGTACCAACTGGGAAGGACCCTACAAAATAACACACATGGTCAAGCCAGGGGTTTACCGACTTGAAACATCTTCTGGCGAACAAATACCGAGATCCTGGAATTCAATCAACTTGAAGCGTTATCTCGGCGCCTAGAAGAAGGAAGGGGAACTACGAGTGACTTGATCCCTTCTCGGGTACGTAGGCAGCCTTTAACAGGGTTCAGTCACAAAAAAAAAAAAA